>JAEMOT010001749.1:21721-73960 GCA_019297695.1 Apostasia ramifera | reverse complement strand
GTGGAGTTTAGGGATTCTCACCCAAGGCCTAAGCCCTTCCCTATCCAGGATATCGATTCATTCCAGAATCAAATAATCCCAAGGGGAAAACACAAATCAGATTTATTCAACATTAAGAAAATAAGAGTGACAGGGAGGCGTTTATATAGGCCTCCATACAGACTGACTCAATAAAGAAAAAATACATAATGTACGAAATTCCTCACACAAACGAGGAAATACTAAATAACATGCCTAAAATAATGATCACTGAAATAGAAACAACTAATACAAAATAAATGCGAGAAATAAAATCATCCCAAAATAGAATCTCCACTCAATCAGAATAAATAGGAGATTTCCAATCTATCAAGTCAGCGATCCGCAGCATCCATCTTTCCCAATCTGTCCTAATAGTCAATCAATCCAGATCGAAGCAGCATGGCTAGATCTCGGCCGTCGACGATAAACTTTGCCAGGAATGAATCGATGGTCGATCGTGGTGTCCCCACCATTAACATATTAGAAACCTTATTCTGTATGCATCTAGACACAAATTAAATTGTAGCGTTAGAATCACACTCGGGACTCCCGTGCCACATCACATTCACTTTCATATATAGCCAACTGACTCCAGCAGTTGACTTAGTATTCAACCACAGGTTCAAAGAAAATCAATAACAAACAGTGAATATAATCTAAATGAAATTTCAATCCAAATACATTATCCGGTTTTAAGCTATTTGATATAAATTATGCATGTTATGACTTATGAGGTAACATAAAAGGTTTAAGACACCATATCCCAAAACAGTAACAAACTTGTTACTATGTAACATATCATGAAAGAAACAGTTGTTGGATTATTGGATATATAAGAAATTTTATACTTCTATTAGGGGTTCCATACTTCTGAATGTGCACAAGTGAACTTTCACAATAAATGGAGTTCAGAAATATATGGTTAAATGGCATACAAATATAGGAACCGTTAGACTCTTCTTCCAAATACTGTAATATCTTTAAGAGTATATATGGAATTAATTTCTAAGTCGTCAAAGAACCAACCTTGCAAATGAATCCACGGACTGACTATTGATGTTGCAGATCCAACCCCATTTCTTTATCTGCTCAACATACTTTTGCAACAATTGATACCCCATTTCTGGAAGAACCTGAAAAATAAATGGTTATTTATAAAAAAATTATAAAAAACAAGCACCCAACCAAAGAAAGGTGACAGAAAATGTTCAGAAAGGAACATAGATATATGCATATGTAGCCATACCAGCTCGCGCTCTGTGTCAAGATAAGTAATGCTGCTTAATTCGCCACATAGAACCTACGAAGAGAAACAACAGCAGGAAAAACATCAAAAGAAAATATTAAAAACCACTGATAGGTCCCTATGATTTAACCCTACCAGCAAAAAGGTTCACTTTTCCTAAAATCCTTGCTCCCACACCTGATCCCATCATTATGCAACTTCCAATGGGTCTCATTGGTGGCAATAAGGATGTAATCCATGTCAGCAGTAGTGGGGCCATGGTGGGGACATGATGATTGACCATTGATTCATTTCTAATAGAGTTTATCACTGACAGCTGTGCTATAACCAGACTACTTCAATCTGGATTGACTAATGATCAGGACAAATTTGAGAGAATTGATACTACAAATTGCTGACTGTGCTGAGGCAGATGAATGTTGATGGACTATATACTTGGTTGATTAAATATACCTTTTATTTTACTAATATTATTCAGAGGATATTCCATTATAGGATATTTTTATTTTCAATTATTTCCTAGTATGTGAGTCCTACTAGATATGATGTATTTCACTACTTCTGTGAGGAAATTATGTTATAATGTATTTTCTTTTTTATTAAGTATGTTGTATAATAGTCAATATAAACTCCTTATTTTTTTCTTAATACTGAATAAACAAAGTTGTCTTCATCCTTGCGATTGTCTGATTCTAGAATGAATCGATATCCCAGTTAGGAATGACCTTAGGCCTTCGAGAAGAATCCCTAAAGTCCATCCATCCGCTCAAGCTCATCTCCTTTGGATCAATCTATACTCCTCCCAGGCTCAGCATTCACTACGCTCCATTTCTTGCTCTCATCCGCCAAGTTCCATCGTGCACCATGCACTAAACTCGTCAACAATCGTGCAATTAACATTCAAGTTTAAGCCGAGCCCCACGTTTGGCTCCTTTGGTCACTTCACCAGGGCTTATTCACTCGTGTTAGTTATTCATCTACCATGACAGACGACTAATGTCGACGCCAAGCCTTTGTTTGCAAGAACCTCTAAACTTGACCGTCTTTGCCGAATCTAGCAGCATGACTGCCATTGCTCGTTGCCCACCTTCGCATGTAGACCCCACAAACCAATCATTGCTTGCCGCACACCTTCACATGCCAGCCACCTGCTTGACTCGCACTGCACGCAAGCCCTCACTACCACCCAATTGGCCTCACCAGTGTGGTTTGCCTGCACCAAGCGAACCACTTACCCGAGTTGACCTAGCCCATAACTAGAAACTTGTACCCAGATTCTTCGGCTTAGATACAAATTTCAGTGAAGTAATAATCTGGTTATTTGATTACTTTGGTTTATTTCACTCGTCTAGATTTTTCTTGAAATTGCTCTACTATATGACGACTTATCATTATTGAGCACAATTAGTCACTTTTGGTTAATTACTGTGAGAACTATATTCCTGTAACCATACTTCTAATTTATTGAAAATCGACTTGATCATAATTTGAATTGGTAATTTCTACATTATCTTCGGTTCGATTTAGTCAAAAATTTGATAGGATTGATTTTGTGGGTTTAATTAATTCCTTAAGTCATCACAAAATTATATTTTGAAATTTTCTTATATTTGTCAGTGATAAATCAGCTGCTTCTATACGTTAGTCTCCTTGCATACATTTTATTTACTTTGTCTTATATTATACCAATGCTAAGATAATCACAGGGGACCAAGTGGATCTCACCAAGCTTAAGCTCCTTATCAACATTAAGCGAAAAGAGACGCTAGCTATTCTGCAAGGAGTAGGAGCGAATTAGAAAATTTCCAAGCTCAAGCATAATATCCACAGCCATTGAGGTGAAGCTGGCAATGTAATAGACATCACACAAGGAAGATTGCCATCCTTGCCTTACATTTGGATGTGGCTAGAATAATTCGAGGAGAAGGAGAGTGTTCTCAGATTTATTGGGGACACGTGAAGTTTCGTGCTTGGTTGATGGTAGAATCAATGCAGGGACCTTGTTATTATCTTCAGTAAACTCTAGGGACCTGATTGAAAATTTTAGAAAACATGGATCTTTTTGCTAGTAAGGTTACACTACAAAGAGCCGTAAATAATTTATCCTCAAAAACTAGAAATGCATAAACGAGAGTAGATTTTTGGGTCTTTACCTTTCCACGTAACCTTTCGAGGCGTATCCTTTCATCTGCAGCATGCTGTAATGGAGGATTTTAATTACTGGTATCAATGATAAAGTTGGAGGTTCTAAACAATGATGATATATGTTTGAAGGACAAAAGGAATACTTTAAACCAGGTACAAATTAAAGCAATGCAACATTCTCAATAAAAACCAATATGTCCATAAAGCAATCATCTTGATATCAACGAAGTCAGAGAACAAGAATAAAGTAAATACACAAAAAATGTTGTTGTTCAAGCATACATAGTTCTAGTTTCTTACCATAACCCACCACATCTCATTAAAGAAGCAATCTCGAGAGTTTTGCTAAGAGTGGTGTGAAGTTGTAATACCATTTAACTCAAAAAATACAAAGAAATAAAAAGTATGAAACCATGTAGACCTGGTCGATGATTACAAGCATGCCACTTGCCACTGCGGGAATGAATTTTCTATCCAACTGTGGCAGAACCTTTGCATCATCGAGGCAATCCTTACTTAAGGATTCAGGGACCAGTGAATTACCAGTAAGATGTAAGAGACCAGATGCAATGTCCAGTATATCACCCTTTTGTTCAAAGCAATCATATGACATGACAGCATCCTAACAAATTAAAAGAACATTATTGGGTTGACCAAAATAAATTAAAAATTTTTAATCATATACAATTAAATTGCAGACATTGTTAACTAAAGGTAGTGGGTTTCCAGTCCTCCACTTCATCGGCAAAGCCAATGAACTATCCAGTTCATCAACAACTGGACCTGCAACGGAGAAAGAGCATGAAAACAAATTGTTAATATGTAAACAAGCTATGCCTTCAATGCACCTCCACATGTGGTGGTCCAGGAAAACTTGATTGCAACAGCCTTTATCAAATTTTACCATTCTTTAGCTTAATTAGCTCATTAGACTCCTTGCAATTTAGTTCCCTAATAAAAAAATGTTCAAATTGTAAACAAAATATCAATCCAAAAAAATCAAAACCCATGAAATAGTAAACTACCATGAACAAGCACTTGAAAGCTCCTCGATGGGCTTGACAACACGCTGCAAAACACCACAATGTTCTGGCTGACCCTTTTGTCCTAAGGAACGATAGTAATACTAGTTACCAACATCTATCAAAATAATAGAAGAATACCATAGCACAATTCATTACCAAGAAGATCAATACCATGGGACATTTTTCCTGTGTTTTCTCCACAAACATTTACAGTTCGAGACTTTAAGATGGGAATTTTCTTCTTGCCTTCATAAAAAGGTGGAGCAGAACGACTTCTCCTCGATCTTAAAGTTTGAATTCTAGTATGAAATGCCCTATTGTTACAGGGGATCTCAACTGCCTCATCATGATTTTCCACTAAAGAAGGTACGGTATTGTGAATTTCAGAATCACTGTTACAGGATTCTGATAGCAAGCATACTTCACCTCTGCTGTCCATATCAGGTGAACCTTTTTTTGTTGGTATGAAATGCTCCAGAAGATAGTCATCCTGCCAATTAATGCCAGGATTTGTGCAAAATTTTCTTACATATTTGGTGGTCTTTGTACTCCTAAGATCAGGTAGAACCTCATTGGAGGTATCCAAAACAGAGTTTATAGATTCCGCATTACATTCTTCCATGCCGAAAATCCTATTATCAGCATGATTAGAGTTCATATGATATCCTTTCAAGGTAAAATCATTGAAAAAATCATGAAACTTCAGAGTCTTAGTGAGCAAACGCTGTGGAGAGCCAAAATGCAACGAGGAACCAAACTTGGACTCAGTATCTACATAATCTGAAAAGTGTCCATGACCAAGGCTATTTCGATTAGTTAGACAAACTTTGTCATAAGGAAATGGGCTAACTGAACAGCTGAAAGGTGTATCCAATGCTCTAGATGTTCGCCATTTTCTGATAACACCAGCAGTGGACTGAGAAGAGTTTAATATTTCGTCAAGAAGATCATTGCTAATGTTTTTTTGTAAGGTAAGGTCATTGCTGGTGTTCACATACTTGCTCTTCCAATTTGTAAGCGTTGTACATTCACCTTTATTGGATGAAACATCCTTTATACAGACATTGTCATCAAGGGCAAATCCACTTGAAGAAAGCTCTGAAGCAAATACTTCATTATCCAAGAGGGAATCACCTTTTGCATAACCATGACTAAAAGTATTATGACAATTTTGGGGAAATCCAAAGGACTCATCTAATATACCATAAGGCTCAAAAGTCCCTAAACTATCCTCTTCTTTCAAGATGTTTGTATCAGAAATATTGTCCTCATATGGTAACTCTCCTTGAATGCAATCTGGCAAACAATGCTTCAATGGAGAGGGATTGAAATCAGCTGTATCCTGCTTGTAGCTCTTCTTGTATGTTGGTTGTATACAGTCGGCATCCAAAGTATCCTCCAAATTGTTAAGTTCGAATTCAAAAAATTTCTTAGCCATCTGACCATGAGCATCCTCAATTTTCCATTTATTACATAACGAAATTGAATCAGCCAGTCCTTTGCATGGTAAACTATGTTTTTGATGATCATTATCAGAAGATATTTCCAACCTGTTGCTGAGTTTGGGACCAGATAATGGTTGATTGTGGATGTGGATACTTGAATGCTCATGGAAGTGGATATTGTTCTCTTCTTCCATCAATTTAGACTTGTTTTCCGTTCCTCCTGAGAACAAATCTATCCCCACAATGCCTTCAGGGAACAAGCCTGCCAAAACAATATTTGCAATAGAAAATTCTAATCCAACACACAGACAAGAAAACATTTTTCTCATCTGCCAGAAAAATGAAAGGGACTGCAAAGCAATGAGAGGAAGGACAAGTTCCGATATACTATGGAATAAACATCATATCAATCACATATCAGAAATCTTTCATTTGGAAGGAGTGAATCCAACTTCATGATTTTTCAATCAATTAAGGTAAAAAGAAGTTCTAACCTTCTTGCAGTTTTCCAGTATCATAAGAAGTTTTATAGGCAGATGTTTCCCCTACATATAAATGAATTTACATTTGTTGACGAACTGACCAAAAGTTACAAATGTCCAGCCTGATGAGAAATATAAATAGAATAACTTACCTTGGCATACGTGAGGTGGTAATCGATGTTGCTGTTGTTGTCGTTGTTGTTGAAATTGTTTCCAAAACAGTATGATTGCATCCTCAAAGAAAGAAAAAATAGCATCCCATTCCTAAAATTGAAAACAGACAACAATGGACAGCCAAGAAAACGTAGAATAACTCATCTACCAATTTAAGAGAAACAGACTTTGCAAGAACAACATAATCAACAAAAATCAAACAGGTACGCATGAAGATGCTGTGAAAATTTCTAAATTTTAGCTTTAAGGAAGAAGAGAATATGTTATCAAACCAAGCAAAAATAGCACATTCTATGGCGTGCTCCCATGCATAGACAAATGTATTAAAGCGCAAGAACATCTGAGGAATGTAGAAGTGAAGCAGATATCAGATAGGTCACCTTAGAGTAGACCACATTAAAAAATGAATCAGGAAATGGCTGGGCATCGAGAGAAATTTAAGGTGGTCTGCATATGCGCACACTGTCGTCTAAAATATTCTTCACTAATAGTACTTTTACTTCAATGGAATGGAATAAGGTTAGAATGAAATTGTCATTCCATAGGAACAAAATTGTCATTCCAAGGAAAATAGAATGACAATTCCTTTGTTTACTTGAATAGAATAGAATATAAATAAGAAGTGAATATAAAAGAAAAATACTAAAATACCCATAAATATAATTTAATAAAATTTTATGTTATTTATTACTAATTTAATTTTACATAAATAATTAGATGAATATGATTTATATAAATATATGTACACATAGTATACATATAATGATGCGTACGTGTATATGCATTTATATATATACATATATATTTAAGTACGCGCATGTGTGCATGTGTGCATGTGTGCATGTGTGTGCATGTGTGTATATGTGTGAGCAAGTGTAATTTTGGAATAATAGTTTTAGCATATAAAGAAGAGCTAAGAAATAGTTATTTCTTAGGTGGGGGGAAGGGATGACTATTCCATAAAATGTGGAATAAAAATTCCTATGAAATAGCTATTCCACTAAAGTAAACATAAAAATAGCTATTTTATTAAGAACCAGAATGGAATGAAATAGTCACTCCATCCATGTAAAATGCACCCTAAATGTAAAAGGCAAGTCAAGGAATAAAAAAAGAAGAGAAGACCAAAAAGTCAAGGGAGATGATTATTAGACATGACCTTGACTTACTTATACTTACAAAGAGTGTTGCTTTTAAATAGAACTAAATGGAGAAGAGAAAATCCTGCAGCTAACTGCAACAAGTTTGGAATGATGACTTATCTTTCAAGAAATGTCTATTAGAGATAACAAATGTTCAATAATTTAGGCACATAGATATCACCATGTAGTGTATTATAAATTCCAAAATTCAACTTTCAAAAAAATTTCCAAATTCCATAAATAATGGTAACAACCAAGTGCATTTTCTCATGTTATTAGAGTGCAAAACCTAATTGCAACCGATGTTTAACTCGACTTATGTCTTATTTTTGGAGTTCTTGACATTGTGTTGTTGTCATAGACATTTATCTTATCATAGTTGCAATTATTGATTTTCAATTTCTACCAGGTGGTGGTTGAGAAGATCATTAGGTGGTGGTAGTTGAGAGGATGTGGCATGAGGTTAGTAGTTGGGAGGGTTGTTAGATTACTTTACCATTGTAGTATTTCTTTGAAAATTGTAAGGTGTCTTAGGTAAGGTGGTATGCTTATAAATATATAACTACTTGTGAGAAATATAAGCTTTGAAGTATTATCATTCTATAGTTCTCTTGAAGGAAGAACATTCAATCTCTCAAGTGAATTTTTAAGATTAAATTATAATCTTGTTATAACCTAATTCCAACTTGATCACAGACTATGAAACACTGATACGACACAGGGATACGGGACACGACACGACACAACACGGCAACACAGCGATTTTCGAAAATATAGGACACGAACACAACAGGATATGGCATGACACGCCAAATACAATAATAAAATTATCATACTTAAAAAAATATAAAAAACATAATAAAAACATAAATTTTTAAGTATAAATAACTTGTAAGTAGCACTGAAATCTCATAGAATCAAGACGAGAACTTGAGAACAAACGCAGTCGACATTAAAAAATATTGAGATATAAAGTTAGGGTTCACTTTGAATAAGAGAAAATATAATTTTGCTTGTTAGGACAATCACAGTGAGCACGACAATAAGAGGAAGTAAGAGCTCTTCGGTGTTTAAAATGAAAGAAAGATAAACATGAAGCTAGAGTTCTAAATGTTTTGCGATTAGTTCATTTTCGTAAGGCTTAAGGGCAACAAAGGAGGAAGAAATTTGATTTAACTTGATTAACTTAAAATTTTGACTTATATTAGGCAAAATTTTAGCAATAATAAAAGATATGTTTTTAGTTTTATTACATAAAATTTTAATGATAATAAAAAAATAAGATAGATGTATCCATAAAGTTTATTAAAAATATATAATATTAATATTAAATATATCCAATTTTATCTTATGTGTCCTAAAAGTGTCTTGCATCTCAGAAATATCCTAGAAGTGTCTCAGAAGTATATTAAAAGTATCTAAGAAGTGTCTCAGAAGTGTCCTAAAGCGTCCCAAAGTGTCTTTGAGCGTCCAAGAAATGTTCTTTAATTTTTTTAATATTATTTTATTAGGACACGTCATGTGGCATGTCCAACACGGTGTCCCCGCGTGTCCTCACATGTCCCCGAGTGTCCGTGTGTCCAACACGGACACGGCGTGATTTTTGAAGTGTACATGCTTTCATAGATCACAGAAGATAAGAATTTGATATTCCTAGAATTAATAAACTAAAACAAACTCGATAGTGATAAATTAACTTAAATTAATTGCTAAACATCCAAACACCACAACAAGGGAGGAACCAACAACTTTCCAACCCAAAATCCTAAGGCAATGGATAAGAACCAACACTTCTATAACACCTTAACTTATTGTGGATTGCGGAATAATTTTCATATGTATCCCAACAAGAAAGAAAGAAAATTTGTACATATGATTCAATGTGATTCTCAAAGAAATTAAAATCAATTAAACAGCTGAACCAAAAAGAAATGCTTAGCAGCAGGAGCCGACCATACTTTCTCTTCTTCAAAGTGCTGTGTAAGACAGAAAATGGTTAAAATGAACATGGACACCATTTGAAAAGCAATTTCATAAAATAGTTCTCTGCAAGATGTATAACAAAACTGTACAATAACAACATAGGAAATAATTGCTTTAATAGCTAAAATAATAATTACGTGAAGATCAAGGCAACAAGGGAAGGAGGAGGCAGCAGGGAAACCTTAAATTGTACAATTGTCTTTGAAGGCTCAAAGTTTATGTCATAACTTGAGTTAGGACAGCACAGATTAAGCAAAAATGCTGGATATCGCTGAGTTTTTTGTCTCTTCCTGCATTGCTTTTGGTAGTTATCCTTCAAAGCAGTAGTAGAAAACTGAAAACTTGTTGCAAGATTATTAATCAAATTATGAATTGGACCCCTGGAGACAAATCTTGAATTGATATCTAAATTTGTAAAGGAAAAGAAATAGGAGCTCACAGGAACTGACTGAACACAATGGACAATAGGATACAGATATACTGGAGGGCCTGCAGAGAAAAGTCTATGTTGAATGGACTGACAAGTGTATTTTGTTTATTAATATCCAGCATAAATGTTGCATATGCATACCTGTGTCGACAGCGCATCCATTGGCCCAGATATATGCCCCGAAAGTGAAAGCAGCCCATCAGAGTATGTTATTTCACGTAGTGTACAAGAAACCTCATTTCCAAAACCGTCGATAACCAATGGCAAGGAAGACGATGAAGGAACCGTGCAAAGCAGTTTATCATCACTGCACTAACAGAAAAGCAAATAAATTTCCACAAAGTTCCAAGTGCATGAATATCATACATTTCTTACCTATCAATTTCATAAACCTTGAATAGCACTTGTGGATGGACAAGAGCAATACGAAATACACATTTTTTCACACAATGCAGCACTTTCTTCGGGCTTCATAACAGAAACAATAAAATCATTCAGTGTTCCATGAACTAAAAAAAGCCATAAATTAAATCAAGCATGATGTCACTCCAAGTAAATGCCTCTAACACAAAAACTACGTTAACATAAATACCAACCTAGACTGAAAGTATTTCCTCCGAATTGGTTGGTTATAAAACAAATCTCGAAGTGTAACTGCAAAACAGGTGGCAAAATTGTAAATGAGGATTGGAAAAACAAAGTGGGTAATAAAATGGTCTAAGTTTATCCTAACTTAGATGCTACACAGACTAGAATAAGCATTTATTAGTTTCCCTATGTTGTCATTTGCAACTGATACAGGGAAATAAATACAGTTAATACATGTGCTCTTTTTTTTTTGAAATTTGACAGCTTGTCTCTCTACGACACCATGGGAAGACCAAAAAGTGCGAAAGCTACAACTGTTCAGTTGGACAATGCCCATATACATTGTTTCAGATAAACTGCAACTTTTCATAAGAATGCAAAAGGCATTCTATGCTAAAAGGTGTGGAATTATTTTTCAGCCAAGAAAATATTCAAGACATTTGCCAAACTGCAGACAGAAACCACAAAGCATCTAACATTAAAAATGATATAAAGTAGCTACAAAAAGTTTGAATTGTGCGCCAATACTACATTGAAAACTGTGATAAGAAATCTATGGAATGCTGTAGAATCTTACCAACAGAAGACACCAACCAAAAGAAAGAGCTTGCAAGCCAGTAAAAGCCAGCCAAGTTTATATGGGAGCACAAGCCAAGTAGATAAAGCTCAAAATAAGATAAATTCAATTAAAGCCTATTCAATCCCCCACCCTACCTAGATCCCACGCAGCCCAACTAACATAACATAGACCAAACTCTTTCACTAAAAGATGAAACTCTGTTCAAGTCTTAGGTCACAACAAGTGCCTTTTCCAATGGCAGAATCCATCCTGCAAGGAGGGTTGAAAGAATAAAACAAATGGTTGATTTTCTTAGAGTTAGATCAAACCACGCATTAGTCATTGGGTCATTATATCAAAGAAAGTCCTGAACCCAGTTTCCCAGGTTTGGTTGGTTAGTGGCATATTATTTCATTAAATGCAACATGAAACATGAATTAGCTTTGAACAAATTTGACCTCGGCAAACCAAAGGGAAATGACATCACGTTAATAAAGGCATGTAACATAATGATCAGTATTATATAGATACTTTGTAGAGCTCTGATTAAATATTACAAAAAAAAAGTTAACATACCACTGGAAGCTGATGTATAAAACAAAATATGAGATTCAGTCCCAACACAAGGATTGCAACCCTTTTTTTTTCATAGGGTTCAATCTTTATCTCTAATGCACAGGCTAGAGAGAACATTACCAGTGGTACCAACACCATCTCTCTCATCATCGATTCCAAGAAATAAGCACTTAGAGCTCTACATCAATTAGCAAAGCATGAAGGGAATACTTCTCGGATTGCTTCTGAAAAGGGATATAATTAACAATGCATACCTTCATGACCTTGAAATATGCATTGGGTTTCCCACGAGCTTTTGATCGAATCTCAACCAGAGATATATCAGAAAGGGAAGAAAAGGTCTCTCCTCTAAAGCCAAGGGCTTCTGTGCTAATGTCACCATCAGCCACAAGGTGGATCTTGGACGTTGCTGCTCAAATCAATGCAATTGCAAACATAAAAAATCCAACAAGCTTGTAAAGTAGAACATCAATTTGCACTCAAATGATTCGGCCTCTCTCAGCAAAGTATCACCACACACAAAAAAAGGAAAAAAAAAAAAAAGAAGAAAGGTTTACTATTATTTCTTCCTAAATCAAATATTATTTCACACAATTATTGGAAACATGGGCATTTCAAAAAACCACGTCGTGTCCATGTCGGACATAAGGACACGATTGGACACACGGGGACACTCGAGAACACCGTATTGGACACGCCACGTAGTGTGTCATAATAATATAATATTAAAAAAATTAAACACTTTTTAGACACGCGAAGACACTTTGAAACACCATAGGATACATCTGAGACATTTTATAGCACTTTCAAGATGCAGAACACTTCTGAGATACCTTCAAAACACTTCTAAGATGCAAGATACTTTTGAGACATAGGACATTTCTGAGATATATGAGATAAAATTGAATGCATTTAATATGAATGTTAAATTTATTTATTAATATTATATTTTTTATTAATACTAAATATACGAGACACATCTACGGCCACTTTATTTTTTTATTAATATTTAAAATTTTTAGTATTGCTATAATTTTATTTATTAAAACTAAAAATCTATCTCTTATAATTATTAAAATTTTATTTAATATAAATCAAAATTCTAAATTAACCAAGTTAAATTAAATCTTTTCATCCCTCACTGCTCTCAAGCCTCACGAAAATGAACCAGTCGCAAAAAATTTGAAACTCTAGCTTCACCTCTATCCTTATCTCATCCATACCGCTAAGAGCTTTTACCTTCTCTTATTGTCATATTTATCATGATTGTCTTAACAAATAAAATTATATATTATCTTATTCTCCTACACACTTTGCAAATTGAACTCTAAGGCCCTGTTTGGCAATGGACTAAAAATTATGGCTAAAATTATCCATGATCAAAATCTTAAATTTATTTTAAAAAAACTTAAAAAATTATTTTATATCTCATCTCACACAAATTCCAACATTAAACAATCAACTTTATTTCACATCATACACAATTTTTAATATAATCAACTTACTTTATTTTACATCATACACAATTTTTTTTTTTTTGATAAAAATCATACACAATTTTTAATATAATTAACTTACTTTATTTCACATCATACACATTTTTCAAAAATCACTAAAAATTCTAACCAAATCTTCTTTTTTTCTTATTACCAAACAGAGCCTAAATCTACATCCTATGAGATTTTTGTGATATTCACAAGTTGTTTATAGTTAGAAATTAAAGTTTGTTCTATGTATTATGTATTTTTTAAAATATAAATTATTAATTTTATTATTATATTTAACATATCATGTTGTGTCCGTGTCAAATATTTTGAAAAATCATGTCAAGTCGTGTTGTGTCCAACGTCCCCGTGTCGTGCCCATACTTCACAGCACACGATACTACAGCACATAAGAACCTCACTACAATATTGTTCATTCAAGGCACTTATAATGCAACAAACACAAAGTTCAAAGCAATTGCAAAGCAATTGCAAACCTATTATCTTATCTATCTTATTAAGAATGGTACTTTAAGCCGGTTAAAATAGGCTTTTCCTTTGTTACATTTATTTATTTATCTTATTTTAGTTTTTGCCATTATGAATAATAGCCAGGAGTAAAGAGAATAGAAAAAAGAGAAAAAAAGAGCAATTAGTAGCTATTCAACCTCTCCATTCCTGCCACATGGTGCCAAAAAATATAGAAATTACAATTTGATCCATGTGTTTTTTTTATCTTGCATTCTAATTATTTTTTTATATCTTAATCGTTTTTCTTTTAATTTCAAATTCTTTGTCTTATTTCAATCCAACTTATTCTGAATTCAGAATATACTATAATTATGCGAATATAAGCTAATAAAAAATATGACCACAATGTGAATATATAAACATTATTCTCACTTTAAAAATTTTTTCCTAGTAGGAATAAAAGTCGCAATCATGCACAATTTGTTTTGCAAATTTGCCCTTTAAGGAAAGGGAAAAAGAATAGAGAAGAATCCAATTACCAAATCTTTCCCCAAGAACAACCAACCCATCTCGTGTAATCCCGCATCCTGAAAGACCATAAACATCATCGTACAAGATAATTTGGAATAAGCAACAGTAAATATACCAAAACATTATTATAGAAAACAAACTATACCAAAACATTGAGATAACAAATTGTAAGTATATAAAAGAAACAAGGTCATTACTTACCATCATCCTCTACTTTAACATAGCATGCTTTAATACTTACAGTGACAACAACCTGAACAGATAGACAATGGGACTTAATACTTTTCCAAACAAATGCAACAAAAACCAAGTCAATCAAAAAAGGACTGCAAGTTCATAATCTAAAAGCAGTGAATAAACATAAAATAAAGCAAATCAAACTCAACATTGATTGTACATAGAAGATCCATTAGAAAAAACACAAATGAAACAAACTAAAACAAGTACTTACCCACATACTTTAAGGAAAGATATAGATTACAGAACAGATTCACAACCAGTGAAACTTATCAAGATAAGCATTTAAAAAAGACTAATTTTTTCTAAGTTTAAGTAAGTTGTGCTTATTAATGATGCCATCTCAGCGTGGTAGATTGGGAATTACCATGTTAGGCCTCCTGCCCCTGGTAGGGAAGTGGGAAATGATGACTTCCGCTGCCTTGGCAGTCTTTGCAGCAAAGTGCCAGGTGAAATGAATGTCTAAAAATAGAAGAGAGAGAAGACTTAAATATTAGACATCAGTGAGTGGTTGTCGCTTTTTCCTAGTCGGCTGACAGCAAGAAGGTACCCACATTTTTAAATAATGCGAGTGAAGTGTGCAAGTAGAGCACAATTTGATGGCTTTAAAGACAAAGGGGAATCTTTCTTCCTTTAATTATTTGTTTTTACACGTCAACATCCAAATTTTTAAAGGAAGTAAGCACTCCACTGAAGTATGTGAAAGTGATGGGATATCACAAATCAAGATGTTGATGAAGTTATTATTGATTCATGTAGAATTCGAGACTTTAGCAACATGAGATCATGCAAAGGGAATCAGTAAGCGTGGAGTTTGAGATAGCCATAATGGAAAGTGTTTTTCCACTCATTGCACTTGCTAGCGGCTATTCGTATATTAAGAGTTCTATAGCTGAATGTGATACTTTCAATCTTGGCATTAGGTGAAAGAACACCTATATCATAGTTGTTATTGTGTTTTTCAGATACCTTTCCATGCTTTAACGAGCCATTAACACACCTTGCAATTACAATCAAGTAGCTTTAGTAGTATGAGTTAAAGTGAAGGGCTCTCGTAAGTAATAATAAATATAGAGGAGCATTGTTAACTGAACAAAAAGACGTACGACTTGAGAAAGTATGATCTTTGATTGTCATCAAGAAACAAAGCCCAGTGTTCCTTTAGAGTAATAGGTCCTTTAAGCCAAATCCAGGCTTTTGAGTTTGTAGCTAGGCAGTGGGCTTCCAACTACTCTTCCTTCCCTTATGGGACTTGAAATTAAGCAAAGTTATTGAGTTATAGTCTTTAAGATACGGGACTTAGGTGGTTAAACAAAGTAGTAAGATAAACAGCCATCTAATCTTTAGCCTCGCAACCTGACTTATCAGCCAGCAAGTAAACTACCTTAACCCCCTGAAATCTAAGGAGTTGGCAATGTTTCAAGCTAAGAGTTGCCTATTAGAGTAAGGGAGCCCTTGCTTGTCATTTCACCAAGCAAATTGCCACCATTATAACACTTGCCTGCTTAAGAAAGCGGTATTCAATTTTCTATATTGATCGTTGCCACCACACTCGCCTAGCTAATCCGATATTGGCATCTAGGAGTATTGCTGCCATAACAGAGGGTTTCTTTGCAGCAAAACAATTTTTATGAAAAAACATTTTAATAAATGCTGCATTATACCAAGAGATGATGATCATGAATAATACAATGTTTTAAAGTTGAGTTCTACCAACAAATTACTGTTAAAATCCAAGGATATCCAAATGAACCAAAGCAACACTCAATAGATAAAATGAATATACCAATGTATGAACAGTAGCTCCTTACCTTGGTAGAACCAGCATCCACGCTATTATGTACTAGCTCTTCAACAACTCGGGGTAAGTCAAAAAAAATTGTGCTAGAACGCAAGCAACCATGCACATTATGTGACAAGTGTTGTATCCCATTCATTGGCATTAGCTAAAATAACAGAAGACAGTCAATCAACAATAGAATAATAATCAAGCAAAAGGAACTAAATTGCAACCAGCTCTTGCAATAGTTCATCAAGCTAACTAAAGCAACCGTCAAGAATTCCAGCTTAGCAACATATATCATGTTATACCCACTCTTATTTCAATAACTTCAAATGGCCTGCATGGGAGCTAAGAAGCACGGACACAATACGAACACAACACAGATACGGGGATACGTCAATTTTAATAAAAATAAGATACGACACTTCTAGAACACGTAAAATAAATAAAATTATTTATTTTCTAGAATTTTAATAAAAATAAAAGAAACTATAAATTGATCAAATATAAAAAAATCAAATACATTTAACAGGACTGATAAAATATAAAAACTATAATATTCATTTCAAAGAGTTTCTAAGTACCTATACCAAAACGTAAGTATTTATTTCAGAGGCGGGCATGAAATAAATAGAGAGATTCTTTCTCTTTACGGAGGAAGAAGAAGACGACGGAAGAAGAAGACGGAAGAGGAAGAAGAAGACGGAAGAGGAAGAAGAAGACGACGGAAGAAGAAGAAGAAGACGGGAGAAGACGGAAGAAGAAGACGAAGACGGAAGAAGAAGACGGAGGAAGAAGAAGACGGAGGAAGATGAAGAAGACGGAAGAAGAAGACGGAAGAAGAAGACGGAGGAAGAAGAAGAAGAAGAAGACGGAAGAAAAAGACGGAGGAAGAAGAAGAAGGGAGAAGAAGAAGACGGAAGAAGACGGAAGAAGAAAAAGAAGAAGAAGACGGAAGAAGAAGAAGAAGACGGAAGAAGAAGACGGAGGAAGAAGAAGAAGACGGAGGAAGAAGAAGAAGAAGAGGCAGAAGAAGAAGACTAAGGAAGAATAAGAGGTAGAAGAAGAAGAAGAAAACCAGAGAAGAAGAAGAAGAAGAACAAGGAGAAGAAGAAAACCAGAGAAGACGGCGACGTCGACGGCGACGGCGACGGCCGGCGAGAACTGGCGCTGCGACCGTGACACAGAGTGTTTGTGAGATGCGACCGGAGAGAGGGAGGACGCACGCGAAAACCTAGGGCAAACCATTTGAACGGCTTTTTGGAAAAATTAATTTTATTTTTTATTAAAATTTAATAAATTAATAATTAAGCTTTGTCCAAGTGTACTACAAGTGTCCAGAAGTATTCAGCATGTCCTAAATTTTTTTTTAAAATTAAAAAAATTAGACACGTGTTCCGCCGTGTCTGACACGTGTCCCGCCGTGCCCATAATGTGTCTGTGTCCGACACGTGTCCGACACCGCCACGGCTACTCCTTAGAAGTGTCCGAGCTTCTTAGCATGAGAGTTAGGTATAAGTAATAAAATATCACCAAACATCACAAAAAAAAATATCTTTCACAAAGAAAATATACAAGTAATCATGAATAGTTGCTGAACAATACATTATTCAATTCTAGTCAATTTAACACACATTTTAATAAACAAAAGGTAGTGTTTTGGGTGGCATACCCTGCTATGCAGAACCATAAAAAAGTCAATCGAGTAAATAGTTTCACCTAGAAACAATACTGAGTAATGTGATCCTCATATGGACATAGCCTAGGCCTCATTTGGTCAAAATATGTATTTAGGAAGTTTAAATTTTTCAGAAATAGAAAGAAAAAAAAAATATTTTAATATTATGTACATTTGAGATGATTGTATTGAAAACATGTACACATGGGTGGCCATTCTATAAATAGTAAATTTTAGGGATCTTAATTGTAATTATTGTATCATTTTATGGCTGTGTGTATTTATCAAATATTTTAAATGAGAGATATAGTGACAATTAATGATCAAATTATTAGGAATAGTGAACAATTTAGATATCTCAGATCAATCATACAAAATGACGATAAAATAGATGGCAGTACTATTAGCAGGATTCAAGCAAAATAGATTAAGTCGAGGAATGCATTTGGTGTATTATGTAATAGAAAAATCTAACTCAGGATCGAAAGTAAATTTTGAATATAAGAAAGTTGGAGTAGCGTCAATTAAGGATAAACATGAAGAGAGTTAATTCAGATGGTTTGGATATACAATTCATAGGTCAATAGAAGCTCCAGCAAAAAAAGTTGGGACATGAAATCTTACCCATATAAAAATAGAAAGAAGAACATAAAAAAGACATGACAAAAAATTATAAGAAATGATTACGCATATTTAAAGCAAAATGAGTAGCTATAATTTAATAGAATGCAATGGAAATAAAGAATTCATGTAGCTTACCCTATCTAGTGAAATAAAAACTTAGTTATTGTTGTTGTTGTTATTTAAATGAAGAGCATAGTGCTATGTTTCCTTTGAAATTTGCAAAAATTCAGGCTTAGAATTTAGTGTTGAATCACACAGCTTCTTTGCAATTTCAAAGTAAAAGGTAAGAGGTAGGCGATCCAACTCAACGTAAACTTCAGTAAATCATTGTCCTGTAATTCAATTTTCCATACAAAAATGGTTTAGCAGAGCCGATTGATCAGCATTTTGAATTTGCAGCTAAAAAAACTCTAATAGAACCCAAAGCTACGAAGAAGAAGAAGAAATCTACAGAAGTACAACTCACATCAAGAAGGCAAACAACGAAACAAAAGAAATGAAAGAAACTGCAGTTAAAAAGTATCGCCTAGTTTTCCAAGGTAAGAGCCACCTGTCCCCCACGAGGTAATCGATCACTAGGGATCCAAGCCTACTCAGTGAAAGCACGGCGGAGGTGGGACCTGTGGCGACGGAACAACTTCATGGCACCGAATAGATCAAGGGCTCCAGGCCTATATAACGCCGGCGACTGCCCGACGGGATGACGGAGATTGGTCGGAGTCGGAAGAAGAACGAAGCCATAATAGCAACGCGTTCAGAATCGCAAGTCCAAACTGTGAGGCGGCGAGGAGACAACCGAGGGTCTCTAATTAGGGTAAAATACGTAGCGGTTCTCAAAATTGGCATCTTATTTTATGTAAATCCTATATTTTGGGAATTTATTTAAAATTGAATTATAATTTGATACTATAAAAAAAATTAAATATAAATCATATAAAATTAGTTATATAATTTTTTAAATTAGAATTTAATTGAGTTTTTTATACTTGAATCAAATCTAACTAAAAAAAAATTCAATTTAAATTTAGAACATATACTATTTCATATATTATTTGATAACAAATTAAAGAAGTTAGTATGTAACGAATCTGCATCTAAATGTTAGTATTTTATTGATAAAATAATCAATAGCTATATAATTATAAAATTTAGTTAAAATATATTAATATATATAAATTAGTCTCTAAATGCATGAATTTATTAAAACATACTGATATATCATCAAATAAGTATACAATTATTGATATTCAATTAAAATACTATAGTATATATTAAATTTATTTCTATATACATGCATTTAGTTAAAAAACGTTAATATAATAATTAATAGTTGCAAAACTATTAGTATTTTGTTAAATTATCTTAATACATAATAAATGAGTATCTAAATATCAATTTTTCTATTCAAATATAATAAAATAGTATCGAAAATTATATAACTTGCAAGTATTCAATTAAAATAATTTAATATGTAAAGAATTATTCTTTAAATGTGAATATTTAGCTTATATTGGTCAATATAGCATTGAATATTTGTATAATTATTAGTGTTTAGATAAAGTATATTTTTATCGGATGTCTCCAAAGAGATTGTTTAGATAAAGTATATTAATATATAATAAATTCGTTTCTAAAAGTGTGAATTTAATTGAAATACATTAATATATAATCAAATTATTATATAATTACTGTTACTCAATTAAAATACATTGATATGACGAATCAGTACTTTTTTTTTAAAAAAGGAGAGATTATTCATTGGGCTTTCAACCCGCCAACAAGGCAAATATCTTTGGCACATACCACTACATCGAAAGAAGAGGGGCCCAAAGTCCCAATACATGAAGAGTACAACTTAGGCACCAAGGCCCATTCTAAGAAAACAAAAAGGGCAGAGGCCAAAGCAAAACATGCTAGACTAAGGCCCATCATACATCCCTTCACACAAGGCCCAAGGCCCAGAGAAAGTGTACTAAGGCTCAAGGAGAGTTGGGCTGAAAAGGCCCAAGGGAAGGATGTTTTTCCAGCCCACAGGGAGGAAAGGCCCAGCATCTGAGTAAGACCAGTGTAGCAAATCCAGGCAGCCCAGAAATTCTTAGCACTACTTTTTAAAAGCGTGTATTCAGCTTAAATTGGTCAATATAGCACTACATATTTGTATAATTATTAGCATTTAGATAAAATATATTAATATATAATAAAATGGTTTCTAGAATGATAAATTTAGTTGAAGTACATTGATATTTCATCAAATTATCATGTAATTACTGCTATTCAATTAAAATACTTTGATAAATTACAAATTAATTCTAGTATTCTTTTGAAATATAATGAAATAGCATCGAATAATTGTATAATTATAATTATACCTTCAAAATAAATTGATATATAATGAATTATTTTCCAAATATATGTATTCAACTTAAATGTATCGATGTGGCATTGAGTGAATGTATACTTACAAGTATTCAATTAAAATACTTTTATATATAATGAATCGGTCTGTAAAAATTTGCATTTCAGTTGATATACATTGGTATATCTTCAAAAATAAGCAGAATTACTAGTATTCAATTAACTTTTTATAATATGTATCGAATTGATTATTAAACGCTTGTATACGCTTGATATACATTTATATAACAATAGATCATTATTAAATTGTTGATGTTCTATTAAAATACTTTAGATCATTGTCTAATTGCTAATATGCGATTCAAAGAGAATGAAACAAAAAAAAATAGTTGTATAATTTAAGTATTTAGTTTAAATAATTTGATATGTAATGAATTAGTAGCTAAATTTATGTATTCATTTTTAATTAGGCGATCTAGCAACAAAATATTATATAATTGCTAGAATTAAATTAAATTATATTGATTTGTTGCAAATTGGTTTATAAAAATATCTATTAAGTTCAAATACTTCAATACATCATTAAAAAGTTGTATAATTTTCTTTATTCAATTAAAATATTTTTATATACATTGAATTAAAATCTAAATATGTCTATTAAGTTGAAATACCTCGATATAATAATGAATAATAGCAAAATAATTATTATTCTATTAAAATAGCTTAATATATAATAAATTGATATCTAAACAGTTGTATTCTACTTAACTATAATGTAATATCATTGAATAGTTATGTAATTGCAAATGTCTCATTAAAATATTGATGTATAATAAATTGATCTCCAAATATATATATTTAATAGAAATACTTAGATATATAATATAATACTTGTATAATTACTAATATTTAATTAAAATATCTTTATATATAACAAAATGACCTCTCAATGCATGTGTTTCATTGAAATATATTGATATAACAATTAATAGTTGTAAAATCATCGATATTCTATTAAAATAAATTGATATGAAATGAACTGATGCCAAAATGCTAGTATCTGCTCAAATAAATTAAAATAGTATCAAATAGACATATAATTATAAATACTCAAAATTCAAATATGTGTATTGAGCAAAATTTATTGTTATAGTAATGAATAATTATATAATTATAATGTTCAGTTAAAAGCATTGATATATAACAAATCAAACTCTAAATGCACAAATTTATTAAAATATGTTGACATCTTATCAAATAATTATAAAATTGAACGTATTCAATTTAAGTATCTCGGTATATATCAAATTCATTTCATATATATGTATTTACCTGAAATAAGATGATATATAAATCAATAGTTGCAAGATTGTAAGTAATCTATTAAAATAATTTGATACATAATAAAGAGGTATTTAATTACTAGTTTTTCTATTCGAACATAATCAAAAAGCATCGAATAGTCATATAATCATAAGTATTTAGTCAAAGTGACGTAATCTTTAATGAACTATTTTCTAAATCTAAGTATTCACCTTAAATTGGTTAATATAGCATTGAATATTTATATAATTATTAATGTTAAGATAAGATGCATTGTTATGTAATGAATTCGTCCCTATAAGTGTGAGTTTATCTGAAATACATTAATATATTATCAACTTATTGCACACTTGCTACTATTTAATTACTACACCTTGATGAATTATGAAGTAATTTTTAGTTCTAGCATTCTGTTGAAATATAAAGAAACATCATCGAATAGTTATATAATTATAGCTATTCCTTCAAAATAACTTAATATGTAACGAATCAATCTCTAAATAATTGTATTCAACTTAAATGCGTCAATGTAACATTGAGTGATTGCATACATACGAGTATTAAAGTAAAATACTTCTATGTCTAACGAATTGGTCTCCACGAGTTTTCATTACAGTTGAAATACATCGATATATCTCCAGAAATATGTACAATTGCTATTTGCAGTAATATAAGTATTCTATTAAAATATCTTAATACATAATGAATGTGTACCTAAATGCCAGCCTTTATTTTAGAATATGATAAAATCACATCGAATAGTTATATAATTGCAAGTATTCAATTTGAATGACGTAATGTGTATTATATTATTTTTTAAATGCATATATTCAGCTTAAATTTGTCAGTATAACATTGAATATTTTTATCATTATTAGACTTTACATAAAAAACAATGATATGTAATGAATTGGCCTCTAGAAAGGTGAATTTAGTTGAAATACATTGATATATCATCAAATCTATACACAATTATTAATATTCAATTAATATACCTTGACAAATTACAAATTAAGTTGAAATATAATGAAATAATATAGAATAGTTGTATAATTGCATGTATTCTTATAAAATAATTTGATATATAATAAATCAGTCTCTATATACGTGCATTTCAACTTAAATGCATTGATGCAGAATTGAGTGAAGCTGTACTTATAAGTATTCAGTTAAAATACTTCTATATGTAATGAATTGTTCTACAAAAGTATATATTTCAGTTGAAATACTTCGATATGTCTTCAAAAATATGTATAATTGCAGGTTTTCAATTATAATACCTTGATATATATCGAATTAATTATCAAATGCTTCTATTCATCCGAAATACTTTGATATAACATTGTATTTTTGTTAAATTGTTGATCTTCTATTGAAATAATATAATATGTAATAGATTGTTGTCTAAGTCTTAGTGAGAGTCAAAGAGAATGAAACAAAAATAAATAGTTATATAATCCATGTACCTAGTTCAAATAATTTGACATATAACGAATTAATTTCTAAATATATGTATTTAACTTTAATAAAGCGATATTGCAATCAACAGTTAAATAATTATTGGTATTAAATTAAATTATGTTCATCTGTTGGAAATCGATTTCTAAAAGTGTTTATTAAGTTCAAACACTTTAATATATTATCAAATAGTTGCACAAAATCTCTTATTTAATTAAAATATCTTTCTATACATCAGATTGGAATCTAAAGATGTATATTTATTTGAAATATCTCTATATAATAATGAATGACAGTAAAATGGTCATTATTCTTTTAAAATAGCTAGATATATTAGAAATCCGCATCTAATTCCCTGTATTCTACTTTAACATAATGAAATATATTCAAACAGTTGTGTAACTGCAAATGTTATGTTAAAATAACTTAATATATAATAAATTGACCTCTAAATACATGTATCGAAATAAATCTTATTAATATAATGATGAATTTCTGCATATTTGCTAGTATTTTATTAAAATGTACTGATATATGCAGTAAATTAGTCTTCAAATGCATGTTTTTTATTTGAAATAAATCAATATATAACAAAATAATTATATAATTACTAATATTTGATTAAAATACTTTAATATACATCATAATGGTCTCAAAGTGCAGTTATTTTATTGATATATATCGATATAACAATCAATAGTTATAAAATTATCCGTATCATATTAAAATTGATTGATATGTTCAAATCCAACGAAATAGCATGAAATAAATGTATAATCACTAATACTTAATTAAAAGGATATGATATGTAATAAATTAATGTCTAAATATTATTATTCTATTCAAATTCAATAATATAACCCAAATAGTTGCATAATTTCAAGACGTTTGTACAAATAGCATGATAAGTGACAAGTTGGTCTTTATATATATGAACTGAGAGAAATTTGTTGATAGAATAATGTATTATTATATATTATTATATAATGTTATATTGTTAGTTAAAAGGCATTGATATATAGCAAATCAGCCTCTAAAAGCATGAATTTATTAAAATATGTTGACATCTCATTAAATAATTATATAATTGCTCATTTTCAACTAAAAAATTTTGGTATAATTTAAATTGGTTTCTATATACATGTAATTTTTGAAAGATGCTATATACATGTCTTTACCAGAAATAAGGCGATATATCAATTAATAGTTACAAGATTATATGTTTTCTATTAACATAACTTGAGATATAATGAACGAGTATCTAAATACTAGTTTTTTTATTCGAATATAATGAAATAGCATCGAATAGTCATATAATCAGAAGTATTCGGTCAAAGTGACGTAATGTTTAATGAACTATTCTATAAATCCAAATATTCACCTTAAATTTGTTAATATAGCATCGAATATTTATATAATTATTATTGTTTAGATAGGATGCATCGATATGCAAGAAATTGGTCCCTAAAAGTGAGAATTTAGTTAAAATATATTAATATATTATCAAATTATTGTATAATTGCTACTATACCTTGATGAATTATGAATTAACTTTTATTCTAGTATTCTGGAGAAATATAATGAAATAGCATCGGACAGTTGTATAATTGCAATTATTCCTTCAAAATAACTAATATGTAACGAATCAGTCTCTAAGGGCTTGTTTGGTTGGAGGATAAATTTGGGTAAGGAAAGAGAAAATATTTTATTTTATAGAGTTGATGGGAAAGAAATTTATTTTAATATTGGGAGGTGTGTAGGATGTGAAATAAAGTTGATTTTAAGATTAAAATTTGTGTTTGATGTGAAATAAAGTTAATTTTTAAGGTTGGAATTTGTGTTAGATGTGAAATAAAGTTATTAAAATTTATAATAAATTTAAAATATTATTATTATATTTTTTTGCCCAATTTTGGGCATTTGCCAAACAAGGCCTAAATACGTGTATTCAATTTAAATACGTCAATGTGACATTGGCTGATTGTGTACTTATAAGTCTTCAGTTAAAATACTTCTATATGCAATGAATTGGCCTCCACTAGTTTACATTTTAGTTGAAATACATCAATATATATCTTCGAAAAAATGTATAATTGCTAATCTTCTTTTAAAATACCTTGGCATGTATCGAATTATTCATTAAATGTTAGTATTCACTTGAAATATGTTCATATGATAGTTTATCATTGTAAAATTGTTGATGTTCTATTAAAATATTTTATTATAAAATAGATTGTTGTCTAAGTATTAGTGTACGGTTAAAAGCGAATCAATCATAAGTAAATTTTTGTATAACTCAAGTATTTAGTTTAAATAGCCTGACATCTAATGGATTAGTACCTAAATACATGTATTAAACCATAAATAATTGATACAAAAACCAAATGTTATATAATTGATGGTGTAAGTTAAATTATATTGATCTATCGCAAATTGGTTTCTAAAAATATCTATTTAGCTCAAATACTTCAATATATCATTAAACAGTTGCACAATTTTCCTTATTCATTTAAAATATTCATATATATCGAATTCAAATGTAAATATGTATATTATGATGAAATACATCAATATATTGATAAATAAATGAAACATGATCATTATTCTACTAAAATAGCTTAATATCTAAGGAAGGGGCATCTAAAAGCTAGTATTCTATTCATTATATATTATGGAATATTTTCGAATAGTTTTGCAATTACAAATTCTATGTTAAAATATTTTGATATCTAATAAATTGATCTTCAAATGCACGTATTCAGCTAAATGTTATTGACACACAATAAATAGTTATATATTTTCTAGTATTCAGCAAAAATATACAAATATATAGTGATTCGCTTTCTAAATGTGTATCTTTAGTTGAAATACATAGACATAAAATGAAATAATCAAATAATTGCTATATTTAATTAAAATACCTTGAGATATATCATAATGGTCTCCAAATACATAATTTCCATTGAAACACGTCGATATAACTATCAATAGGTGTAAAATTATCAGTATTATTTTAAAATTGATTGATATGTGATGAGTTGATGTCCAAATACTTGTTTTATGTTCAAATCCAATGAATCAACATCAAATTGATACATAATTGCAAGTACTCAATTAAAATAATTTGATATGTAATTAAATAGTGCCTAAATCTTATTATACTCATCAAATACAATAATATAGCCTAGATAGTTATATAATTTGAAAAGTTTTGTTAAAATAGCTTGATATGTAACTTGTAACTATTGATTGATATATTATTTTATTTCAGGTAAATATATGTATATAAAAACTAATTTGATATATACAAATGGAATACGAGCAATTATACAATTATTTGATATTTATCAACTATTTAATTGATAAATATACTGATAAATAGATGTATAATTCTATGTATTGCATTAAAACACAATCAAATGTCCCTAATAGATCGCCAAATATCAATTTTCGATTGAAATACTTCAATCTAGCAAACATTAGGTTTGTAATCGAAGTATTATGTTAAAAAACATTCACATAGTTAAGGTTAAAATCAAAATTCATATATTTCCTTTAAATACAATAAAAATAAATTTAATACTCACACAATTGCTTTTATTCAGTTAAAATAACTTACTATACAATGAATCGTACTCTAAATGCTTGTACTCCACATGAATTCAACGTAATGCAATGAATAGCTGCAAAAACGTCACTATTCAACTCAAATTCGTTGATATGTCATAAATCAGACCCTAAAAGAGCCTATTCCCAAAAAATTGCTGGATATACTGATAAAAAAATGTGTAATTATAGGTATTACATTAAAATGCAATCAAATGTCCTAAATAGATCGCCAAATTTAAAATTTCGATTGAAATACATTAATATAGCAAACATTAGATATGTAATCAGAGTATAATGTCAAAAACCTTCATATGGACAAGATCAAAGTCAAATTGCATAAATATTCTCTTCAAAAACATTAAAAACTAATTGAATACTCACACAATTGCTTGTATTCAGTTAAAATAATTTATTATGAAATGAATCGTACTCTAAATGCTTGTACTGCACTTGAATTCAACGTAATGCAATGAATAGCCGCAAAAATATCACTATTCAACTCAAATTCATTGATATGTCATAAATCAGACCCTAAAAGAGCCTATTCTCTTAAAGGTGATCGATATACTGACAAATATCGTGTAATTAAAGGTGTTTCATTAAAACGCAATCAAATGTCCCATATAGATCGCCAAATATCAATTTTCGATTGAAACACATCAATATAGCAAACAGTAGATGTGTAATCAGAGTATTATGTTAAAAAACCTTCATATAGACAAGATTAAAGTCAAATTATATATATTCTCTTTAAATATATTAAAAACTAATTGAATACTCACACAATTGCTTGTATTCAGTTAAAATAATTTATTATGCAATGAATCGTACTCTAAATGCTTGTACTCCACTTGAATTCGACGTAATGCAATGAATGGCAGTAAAAATGACACTATTCAACTCAAATTCATTGTTATGTCATAAATCAGAACCTAAAAGAGCCTATTCTCTTAAAAGTGATCAATATACTGACCAATAGATATGTAATTAAAGGTTTACATTAAAACGCAATCCAATGTCCCTAATAGATGGCCAAATATCAATTTTTGATTGAAATACATCAATATAGCAAACATTAGGTGTGTAATTAAAGTATTAAATTAAAAAAATATTCATATAGACAAGTTTAAAGTCAAATTGCATATATTCTCTTTAAATACAATAAAAATTAATCGAATACTCATACAATTGCTTGTATTCAGTTAAAATAACTTATTATGCAGTGAATCGTACTCTAAATGCTTGTACTTCACTTGAATTCAACGTAATGCAATAAATAGCTGCAAAAACATCACAATTCAACTCAAATTCATTGATATGTCATAAATCAGACCCTAAAAGAGCCTATTCTTTTTAAAGTGATCGATATAATGACAAATAGATGTGTAATTAAAAGTATTATAGTAAAACGCAATCAAATGTCCCTAATAGATCTGCAAATATCAGTTTTTGATTGAAATACATCAATATAGCAAACATTAGGATCGCAATCAGAGCATTATGTTAACAAATCTTCATATAGACAAGATTAAACTCACATTGCATATATTTTCTTCATATAAAATAAAAACTAATTTAATACTCACCCAAATGCTTGTATTCACTTAAAATAACTTATTATGCAATGAATCGTACTCTAAATGCAAGTACTCCACTTAAATTCAACGTAATGCAATGAATAGCTGCAAAAACATCATTACTCATCACAAATTCATTAATATGTTACAAATCAGACCCTAAAAGAGCCTATTCTCTTAAAATTGATCGATATACTGACTAATAGATGTGTAATTATAGGTATTACATTAAAACACAATCAAATATCCCAAATAAATCGCCAAATATCAAATGTCGATTGAAATACATCAATATAGTAAACATTAGATGTATTATCAGAGTATTATGTTAAAAAACTTTCACATAGACATATATTCTCTTCAGATATATTAAAAACTAATTGAATACTCACATAATTGCTTGTATTCAGTTAAAATAATTTATTATGCAATGAATCGTTCTCTAAATGCTTGTACTCTACTTGAAATTCAACGTAATGCAATGAATAGCCGCAATAATATCACTATTCAACTCAAATTCATTGATATGTCATAAATCAAATCCTAAAAGAGCCTATTCTCTAAAAAGTGATTGATATACTGACAAAAAGATGTGTAATTAAAGGTATTACATTAAAACACAATCAAATGTCCCTAATAGATCGCCAAATATTAATTTTCGATTGAACTATTATGTCAAAAAATCTTCATATAAATAAGGTTAAAGTCAAATTGCATATATTCTCTTCAAATGCAATAAAAACTAATTTAATACTCACACAATTGCTTTTATTTAGTTAATATACAATGAAGCGTACTCTAAATGCTTGTGCTCCACTTGAATTCAACGTAATGCAATGAATAGCTGCAAAAATATCACTATTCAACTCCAATTCATTGATATGTCATAAATCAGACCCTAAAAGAGCCTGTTCTCTTAAAAGTGATTGATATACTGACAAAAAGATGTGTAATTAAAGGTATTACATTAAAACACAATCAAATGTCCCTAATAGATAGCCAAATATCAATTTTCGATTGAAATACATCAATATAGTAAATATTAGGAGTGTAATCAGAGTATTATGTTAGAAAACCTTCATATAGACAAGGTTAAAGTCAAATTGCATATATTCTCTTCAAATACAATAAAAACTAATTTAATACTTACACAATTGCTTGTATTCAGTTAAAATAACTTATTATGCAATGAAGCATACTCTAAATGCTTGTATTCCACTTGAATTCAACGTAATGCATTGAATAGCCGCAAAAACATCACTATTTAACTCAAATTTGTTAATATATCATAAATCAGACCCTAAAAGAGCCTATTCTTTTAAAAGTGATCAATATACTGACAAATAAATGTGTAATTATAGGTATTATATTAAAACGCAATCAAATGTCCCTAATAGATTGCCAAATATTAATTTTCGATTGAAATACATCAATATAGCAAACGTGAGGTATGTAATCAGAGTATTATGTTAAAAAACCTTCATATAGATAAGATTATAGTCAAATTGCATATATTCTCTTCAAATACATTAAAAACTAATTGAATACTCACACAATTGCTTGTATTCAGTTAAAATAATTTATTATGCAATAAATAGTACTCTAAATGCTTGTACTACACTTGAATTCAACGTAAAGCAATGAATAGCCACAAAAATATCACTATTCAACTCAAATTCAATGATATGTCATAAATAAGACCCTAAAAGAGCCTATTCTTTTAAAATTGATTGATATACTGACTAATAGATGTGTAATTATAGGTATTACATTACAGTACAGTCAAATGTCTCAAATAGATCGCCAAATAGCAAATTTCGAATGAAATACATCAATATAGCAATTATTAGATGTGTAATCAGAGTATTATGTTAAAAAACCTTCACATAGACAAGATTAAAGTCAAATTGCATATATCCTCTTCAAATAAATTTAAAACTAATTGAATACTCACACAATTCGTTGTACTCAGTAACAATAATTTATTATACAATGAATCGTACTCTAAATGCTTGTACTCCACTAGAATTTAACGTAATGCAATGAATAGCTGCAAAAATGTCACTATTCAACTCAAATTCATTGATATGTCATAAACCAGACCCTAAAAGAGCCTATTTTCTTAAAATTGATCGATATACTGACAAATAGATGTGTAATTATAGATATTACATTAAAACTCAATCAAATGTCCCAAATAGATCGCCAAATTTCAAATTTCAATTGAAATACATCAATATAGAAAACAGTAGATGTGTAATCAGAGTATTATGTTAAAAAACCTTCACATAGACAAGATCAAAGTCAAATTGCATATATTCTCTTCAAATAAATTGAAAACTAATTGAATACTCACACAATTGTGTGTACTCAGTTACAATAATTTATTATGCAATGAATCGTACTCTAAATGCTTGTACTGCACTTGAATTCAACGTAATATGAGGAATAGCTGCAAAAATATCCCTAATTAACTCAAATTCATTGATATGTCATAAATATGTCCCTAAAAAAGCCTATTCTCTAACAATTGATCAATAAACCGACAAAAAGATGTTTATTTGTATGTATTACGTTAAAATTCAATCAAATGTCCCTAATAGATCGGCAAATATCAATTTTTGATTAAAATAAATTAATATAGCAAACATTAGGTGTGTAATTACAATATAATGTTAAAAAAACCTTCATATAGACAAGATCAAAGTCAAATTACATATATTCTCTTCAAATATAATAAAAACTAATTGAATGCTCACACAATTGCTTGTATTCAGTAAAAATAACTTATTATGCAGTGAATCGTACTCTAAATGCTTCTACTCCACTTGAATTCAACGTAATGCCATAAATAGCTCCAAAAACATCACAATTAAACTCACATTCATTGATATATCATAAATAACACCCTAAAACAGCCTATTTTTTTAAAAGTGATCAATATACTGAAAAATAGATGTGTAATTATAGGTATTACAATAAAACGCAATCAAACGTCCCTAATAGATCGCCAAATATCAATTTTCGATTGAAATACATCAATATAGCAAACAGTAGATGTGTAATCAGAGTATTATGTTAAAAAACCTTCATATAGACAAGATTAAAGTCAAATTGCATATAATCTCTTCAATTGTATTAAAAACTAATTCAATACTCACACAATTGCTTGTATTCAGTTAAAATAATTTATTATACAATGAATCGTACTCTAAATGCTTGTACTCCACTTGAATTCGACGTAATGCAATGAATGGCCGTAAAAATATCACTATTCAACTCAAATTCATTGTTATGTCATAAATCAAACCCTAAAAGAGCCTATTCTCTTAAAAGTGATCAATATACTGACCAATAGATGTGTAATTAAAGGTTTACATTAAAATGCAATCTAATGTCCCTAATAGATTGCCAAATATCAATTTTTGATTGAAATACATCAATATCGCAAATATTAGGTGTGTAATCAAAGTATTAAATTAAAAAACATTCATATAGACAAGGTTAAAGTCAAATTGCATATATTCTCTTCAAATACAATAAAAACTAATCGAATACTCATACAATTGCTTGTATTCAGTTAAAATAACTTACTATGCAGTGAATCGTACTCTAAACGCTTGTACTCCACTTGAATTCAACGTAATGCAATAAATAGCTGTAAAAACAACACAATTCAACTCAAATTCATTGATATGTCATAAATCAGACCCTAAAAGAGCCTATTCTTTTAAAAGTGATCGATATAGTGACAAATAGATGTGTAATTAAAGGTATTACAGTAAAATGCAATCAAATGTCCCTAATAGATCTGCAAATATCAGTTTTCGATTGAAATACATCAATATAGCAAACATTAGGATTGCAATCAGAGTATTATGTTAACAAATCTTCATATAGACAAGATTAAAGTCACATTGCATATATTTTCTTCATATAAAATAAAAACTAATTTAATACTCACCCAAATGCTTGTATTCACTTAAAATAACTTATTATGCAATGAATCGTACTCTAAATGCAAGTACTCCACTTGAATTCAACGTAATGCAATGAATAGCTGCAAAAACATCATTATTCAACACAAATTCATTAATATGTTACAAATCAGACCCTAAAAGAGCCTATTCTCTTAAAATTGATCGATATACTTACTAATAGATGTGTAATTATAGGTATTACATTAAAACACAATCAAATATCTCAAATAAATCGCCAAATATCAAATGTCGATTGAAATACATCAATATAGCAAACATTAGATGTATTATCAGAGTATTATGTTAAAAAACTTTCACATAGACATATATTCTCTTCAAATACATTAAAAACTAATTGAATACTCACTCAATTGCTTGTATTCAGTTAAAATAATTTATTATGCAATGAATCGTTCTCTATATGCTTGTACTCTACTTGAAATTCAACGTAATACAATGAATAGCCGCAAAAATATCACTATTCAACTCAAATTCATTGATATGTCATAAATCAAACCCTAAAAGAGCCTATTCTCTTAAAAGTTATTGATATACTGACAAAAAGACGTGTAATTAAAGGTGTTACATTAAAAAACAATCAAATGTCCCTAATAGATCGCCAAATATTAATTTTCGATTGAAGTATTATGTCAAAAAATCTTCATATAAATAAGGTTAAAGTCAAATTGCATACATTCTCTTCAAATGCAATAAAAACTAATTTAATACTCACACAATTGCTTTTATTTAGTTAATATACAATGAAGCGTACTCTAAATGCTTGTGCTCCACTTGAATGCAACGTAATGCAATGAATAGCTGCAAAAACATCACTTTTCAACTCCAATTCATTGATATGTCATAAATCAGACCCTAAAAGAGCCTATTCTCTTAAAAGTGATTGATATACTGACAAAAAGATGTGTAATTAAAGGTATTACATTAAAACACAATCAAATGTCCCTAATAGATAGCCAAATATCAATTTTCGATTGAAATACATCAATATAGTAAATATTAGGTGTGTAATCAGAGTATTATGTTAGAAAACCTTCATATAGACAAGGTTAAAGTCAAATTGCATATATTCTCTTCAAATACAATAAAAACTAATTTAATACTTACACAATTGCTTGTATTCAGTTAAAATAACTTATTATGCAATGAAGCATACTCTAAATGCTTGTATTCCACTTGAATTCAACGTAATGCATTGAATAGCCGCAAAAACATCACTATTTAACTCAAATTTGTTAATATATCATAAATCAGACCCTAAAAGAGCCTATTCTTTTATAAGTGATCAATATACTGACAAATAGATGTGTAATTATAGGTATTACATTAAAACGCAATCAAATGTCCCTAATAGATTGCCAAATATTAATTTTCGATTGAAATACATCAATATAGCAAACGTGAGGTATGTAATCAGAGTATTATGTTAAAAAACCTTCATATAGATAAGATTATAGTCAAATTGCATATATTCTCTTCAAATACATTAAAAACTAATTGAATACTCACACAATTGCTTGTATTCAGTTAAAATAATTTATTATGCAATAAATAGTACTCAAATGCTTGTACTACACTTGAATTCAATGTAAAGCAATGAATAGCCACCAAAATATCACTATTCAACTCAAATTCATTGATATGTCATAAATAAGACCCTAAAAGAGCCTATTCTTTTAAAATTGATTGATATACTGACTAATAGATGTGTAATTATAGGTATTACATTACAATACAGTCAAATGTCTCAAATAGATCGCCAAATAGCAAATTTCGATTGAAATACATCAATATAGCAATTATTAGATGTGTAATCAGAGTATTATGTTAAAAAACCTTCACATAGACAAGATTAAAGTCAAATTGCATATATCCTCTTCAAATAAATTAAAAACTAATTGAATACTCACACAATTCGTTGTACTCAGTAACAATAATTTATTATACAATGAATCGTACTCTAAATGCTTGTACTCCACTAGAATTTAACGTAATGCAATGAATAGCTGCAAAACATCACTATTCAACTCAAATTCATTGATATGTCATAAATCAGACCCTAAAAGAGCCTGTTCTCTTAAAAGTGATTGATATACTGATAAATAGATGTGTAATTATAGGTATTACATTAAAACTCAATCAAATGTCCCAAATAGATCGCCAAATTTCAAATTTCGATTGAAATACATCAATATAGAAAACAGTAGATGTGTAATCAGAGTATTATGTTAAAAAACCTTCACATAGACAAGATCAAAGTCAAATTGCATATATTCTCTTCAAATAAATTGAAAACTAATTGAATACTCACACAATTGTTTGTACTCAGTTACAATAATTTATTATGCAATGAATCGTACTCTAAATGCTTGTACTGCACTTGAATTCAACGTAATATAAGGAATAGCTGCAAAAATATCCCTATTTAACTCAAATTCATTAATATGTCATAAATATGTCCCTAAAAAAGCCTATTCTCTAACAATTGATCAATATACCGACAAAAAGATGTTTATTTGTTTGTATTACATTAAAATGCAATCAAATGTCCCTAATAGATCGGCAAATATCAATTTTTGATTAAAATAAAATAATATAGCAAATATTAGGTGTGTAATTACAGTATAATGTTAAAAAAACCTTCATATAGACAAGATCAAAGTCAAATTACATATATTCTATTCAAATATAATAAAAACTAATTGAATGCTCACACAATTGCTTGTATTCAGTAAAAATAACTTATTATGCAGTGAATCGTACTCTAAATACTTGTACTCCACTTGAATTCAACGTAATGCCATAAATAGCTCCAAAAACATCACAATTAAACTCACATTCATTGATATATCATAAATAAGACCCTAAAAGAGCCTATTTTTTTAAAAGTGATCAATATACTGAGAAATAGATGTGTAATTATAGGTATTACAATAAAACGCAATCAAATGTCCCAAATAGATCGCCAAATATCAATTTTCGATTGAAATACATCAATATAGCAAACAGTAGATGTGTAATCAGAGTATTATGTTAAAAAACCTTCATATAGACAAGATTAAATTCAAATTGCATATAATCTCTTCAAATATATTAAAAACTAATTGAATAATCACACAATTGCTTGTATTCAGTTAAAATAGTTCACTTGAATTCGACGTAATGCAATGAATGGCCGTAAAAATATCACTATTCAACTCAAATTCATTGTTATGTCATAAATCAAACCCTAAAAGAGCCTATTCTCTTAAAAGTGATCAATATACTGACCAATAGATGTGTAATTATAGGTATTATAATAAAATACAATCAAATGTCCCAAATAGATTGCCAAAAATCAAATTTCGATTGAAATACATCAATATAGCAATTATTTGATGTGTAATCAGAGTACTATGTTAAAAAACCATTACATAGACAAGGTTAAAGTCAAATTGCATATATATTTTCTTTTTAAATATATTAAAAACTAATTACATACTCACAAAATTGCATGTATTCAGTTAAAATAATTTATTATGCAGTGAATCATACTCTAAATGCTTGTACTCCACTTGAATTCAACGTAATGCAATGAATAGCCGCAAAAACATCATTCAACTCAAATTTATTGATATGTCATAAATCAGACCCTAAAAGAGCCTATTATCCAAAACTTGATCGATATACTGACAAATAGATGTGTAATTAAAGGTATTACATTAAAACGCAATTAAATGTCCCTAATAGATCACCAAATATCAATTTTCGATTGAAATACATCAATATAGCAAACATTAGGTTTGTAATCAGAGTATTATGTTAAAAACCCTTCATATAGACAAGATTAAAGTCAAATTGCATATTTTCTCTTTAAATACATTAAAAACTAATTGAATACTCACACAATTGCTTGTATTCAGTTAAAATAAATTATTATGCAATAAATTGTACTCTAAATGCTTGTACTCCACTTGAATTCAATATAATGCAACGAATAGCCTCAAAAATATCCACTATTCAACTCAAATTCTTTGATACGTCATAAATCAGATCCTAAAAGAGCCTATTCTCTTAAAAGTGATCGATATACTGACAAATAGATGTGTAATTAAAGATATTACATTAAAACGCAATCAAATGTCCCAAATAGATCTCCAAATATCAAATTTTGATTGCAATACATCAATATAGCAATTATTAGATGTGTAATCAGAGTATTATGTTAAAAAACTTTCATATAGACAATGTTAAAGTCAAATTGCATATATTCTTTTTAAATACATTAAAAACTAATTAAATTCTCACAAAATTACTTGTATTCAGTTAAAATAATTTATTATGCAATAAATCGTACTCTAAAAGCTTGTACTCCACTTGAATTCAACGTAATGCAATGAATACCTGCAAAAACATCACTATTCTACTCAAATTCTTTGATATGTCATAAATAAGACCCTAAAAGAGCCTATTCTTTTAAAATTGATTGATATACTGACTAATAGATGTGTAATTATTGGTATAACATTACAAAACAGTCAAATGTCCCAAATAGATCGCTAAATATCAAATTTCGATTGAAATACATCTATATAGCAATTATTAGATGTGTAATCAGAGTATTATGTTAAAAAAGCTTCACATAGACAAGATCAAAGTCAAATTGCATATATTTTCTTCAAATAAATTGAAAACTAATTGAATACTCACACAATTGCTGGTACTCAGTTACAATAATTTATTATGCAATGAATCGTACTCTAAATGCTGTACTCCACTAGAATTCAACGTAATGCAATGAATAGCTGCAAAAATGTATTCAACTCAAATTCATTGATATGTCATAAACCGGATCCTAAAAGAGCCTATTCTCTTAAAATTGATCGATATACTGACAAATAGATGTATAATTACAGCTATTTACATTAAAACGCAATCCAATGTCCCTAATAGATAACCAAATATCAACTTTCGATTGAAATACATCAATATAGCAAACATTAGGTTTTTAATCAAAGTATTATGTTAAAAAACCTTCATATAGGCAAGGTTAAAGTCAAATTGCATATATTCTCTTCAAATACAATAAAAACTAATTTAATACTTACACAATTACTTGTATTCAGTTAAAATAATTTTTTATGTAATAAATCGTACCCTAAATGCTTGTACTCCACTTGAATTCAACGTAATACAATGAATAGCTGCAAAAATATCACTATTTAACTCAAATTCATTGATATGTCATAAATCAGACACTAAAAGAGCCTATTCTCTTAAAAGTGATCGATATACTGACAAATAGATGTGTAATTATAGGTATTACATTAAAATACAATCAAATATCCCAAATAGATCGCCAAATATCAATTTTCGATTGAAATACATCAATATAGAAATTATTAGATGTGTAATCAGAGTATTACGTGAAAAAACCTTTACATAAACAAGGTAAAAGTCAAATTGCATATATATTCTTTTTAAATACATTAAAAACTAATTACATACTCACAAAATTGCTTGTATTCAGTTAAAATAATTAATTATGCAATGAATCATATTCTAAATGCTTGTACTCCACTTGAATTCATCGTAATGCAATGAATAGCCGCAAAAGCATCACTATTGAACTCAATTTCATTGATATGTCATATATCAGGCCCTAAATGAGCCTATTCTCTTAAAATTGATTGATATACTGACTAATAGATGTGTAATTATAGGTATTACATTAAAATACAATCAAATGTCCCAAATAGATTGCCAAATATCAAATTTCGATTGAAATAGATCAATATAGTAATTATTAGATTTGTAATCAGAGTATTATGTTAAAAAACCTTCACATAGACATGGTTAAAGTCAAATTGCATATATATTCTTTTTAAATATATTATTTTAACTAAATACTCACAAAATTGCTAGTATTCAGTTAAAATAATTTATTATGCAATGAATCATACTCTAAATGCTTATACTCCACTTGAGTTCAACGTAATGCAATTAATAGCCGCAAAAACAACACTATTCAACTCAAATTCATTGATATGTCATAAATCAGACCCTAAAAGAGCCGATTCTCCTAAACTTGATCGATATACTGATAAATAGATGTGTAATTTTAGATATTACATTATAACGTAATTAAATATCCCTAATAGATCACCAAATATTAATTTTCGATTGAAATACATCAATATAGCAAACATTAGGTTGTAATCAGAGTATTATGTTAAAAAACCTTCATATAGACAAGATTAAAGTCAAATTACATATATTCTCTTTAAATACATTAAAAACTTATTGAAAACTCACACAATTGCTTGTATTCTGTTAAAATAATTTATTATGCAATGAATTGTACTCTAAATGCTTGTACTCTACTTGAATTCAACATAATGCAATGAATAGCCGCAAAAACATCCACTATTCAACTCAAATTCTTTGTTACGTTATAAATCAGACCCTAAAAGAGCCTATTCTCTTAAAAGTGATCGATATACTGACAAATAGATGTGTAATTAAAGGTATTACATTAAAACGCAATCAAATGTCCCAAATAGATCTCTAAATATCAAATTTTGATTGCAATACAACGATATAGCAATCATTAGATGTGTAATTAGAGTATTATGTTAAAAAATCTTCACATAGACAAGGTTAAAGTCAAATTGCATATATATTCTTTTTAAATATATTAAAAACTAATTAAATACTCATAAAATTGCTTATATTCAGTTAAAATAATTTATTATGCAATAAATCATACTTTAAATGCTTGTACTCCTCTTGAATTCAACGTAATGCAATGAAAAGCCGCAAAAACATCACTATTCAACTCAAATTCAAAGATATGTCATAAATCAGACCCTAAAAGTGCCTATTCTCCTAAATTGATCAATATACTGATAAATAGATGTGTAATTATCGGTGTTACATTAAAACGCAATCAAATGTCCATAATAGATCGCCAAATATCAATTTTCGATTGAAAAACATTAATATAACAAACATTAGTTGTGTAATCAGAGTATTATGTCAATAAACCTACCTATAGATAAGATTAAAGTCAAATTACATATATTCTCTTCAAATATATTAAAAACTAATTGAATACTCACACAATTGCTTGTATTCAGTTAAAATAATTTATTACGCAATGAATCGTACTCTAAATGCTTGTACTCCTCTTGAATTCAACATAATGCAATAAAGAGCTGCAAAAACATAACTATTCAACTCAAATTTCATTGATATGTCATAAATCAAACCCTAAAAGAGTCTATTCTCTTAAAATTGATTAATATACTGACTAATAGATGTGTAATTATAAGTATTTCATTAAAATACAATCAAATGTCCCAAATAGATCGCCAAATATCAAATTTCGATTGAAATACATTAATATTGCAATTATTAGATGCGTAATTAGAGTATTATGTTAAAAAATCTTCACATAGACAAGATTAAAGTTAAATTACTTATATTCTCTTCAAATAAATTAAAAACTAATTGAATACTTACACAATTGCTTGTATTTAGTTAAAATAATTTCTTATACAATGAATCGTACTCTAAATGCTTGTACTGTACTTGAATTCAACGTAATGCAATGAATAGCTACAAAAACATCACTATTCAACTCAAATTCATTGATATGTCATAAATGAGAACCTAAACGAGCCTAGTCTCTTAAAATTGATCGATATACTAACAAATAGATGTGTAATTTCAGGTATTACATTAAAACGCAATCAAATGTCCCAAATAGATCGCCAAATTTAAAATTTCCATTGAAATACATCAATATAGCAAACAATAGATGTGTAATCAGAGTATTATGTTAAAAAATCTTCATATAGATAAGATTAAAGTCAAATTGCATATAATCTCTTCAAATATATTAAAAACTAATTGAATACTCACACAATTGCTTGTATTCAGTTAAAAAAATTTATTATCCAATGAAACGTTCTCCAAATGCTTGTACTCTACTTGAAATTCAACGTAATGCAATGAATAGCCGCAAAAATTTCATTATTCAACTCAAATTCATTGATATGTCATAAATCAGACCCTAAAAGAGCCTATTCTCTTAAAAGTGATCGATATACTGACAAATAGATGTGTAATTAAAGGTGTTACAATAAAACGTAATCAAATATCCCTAATAGATCGTCAAATATCAATTTTCGTTTGAAATACTTCAATATAGCAACATTATGTTTGTAATCAAAATATTATGTTAAAAAACCTTCATATAAACAAAGTTAAAGTTAAATTACATATATTCTCTTCAAATACAATAAAAACTAATTTAATACTCACACAATTACTTTTATTTAGTTAAAATAACTTATTATACAACGAAGAGTACTCTAAATAATTGTGCTCCACTTGAATTCAACGTAATGCAATGAATAGCTGCAAAAACATAACTATTCATCTCCAATTCATTGATATGTCATAAGTCAGACCCTAAAAGAGCCTATTCTCTTAAAATTGATCGATATACTGACAAATAGATGTGTAATTAAATGTATTACATTAAAACACAATCAAATGTCCCTAATAGATAGCCAAATATCAATTTTCGATTGAAATACATTAATATAGCAAATATTAGGTGTGTAATTTGAGTATTATGTTAAAAAACCTTCATATAGACAAGGTTAGAGTCAAATTACATATATTCTCTTTAAATATAATAAAAATTAATATAATACTCACACAATTGCCTGTATTTAGTTTAAATAATTTATTACGCTTTGAATCGTACTCTAAATACTTGTACTCCACTTGAATTCAACGTAATACAATGAATAGCTGCAAAAACATCAGTATTCAACAAAAAATCTTTGATATATCATAAATTAGACCATAAAAGAGCATATTCTCTTAAAATTGATAAATATACTGATAAATAAATGTGTAATTCTATGTATTACAATAAAAAGTAATCCAATATCCCTAATAGGTTGCCAAATATTAACTTTCGATTGAAATACATCAATATAGCAAACATTATGTTTTAATCAAAGTATTATGTTAAAAACCTTCATATAGGCAAGGTTAAAGTCAAATTGCATATATTCTCTTCAAATACAATAAAAACTAATCGAATACTCATACAATTGCTTGTATTCAGTTAAAATAACTTATTATGCATTGAATCGTACTCTAAATGCTTGTACTCCACTTGAATTCAACGTAATGCAACGAATAGCCGCAAAAACATCCACTATTCAACTCAAATTCATTGATATGTCAAAAATTAGACCATAAAAGAGCCTTTGTCTCTTAAAATTGATCAATATACTGATAAATAGATGTGTAATTCTATATATTACTGTAAAACGCAATCAAATGTCCCTAATAGATCGCCAAATATCAATTTTTGATTGAAATACATTAATATAGCAAATATTAGGTTTGTAATCAAAGTATTATATTAAAAATCCTTCATATAGACAAGGTTAAAGTCAAATTACATATAATCTCTTCAAATACAATAACAACTAATTTAATACTCACACAATTGCTTGTATTCAGTTAAAAAAATTTATTTTGCAATGAATCATACTCTAAATGCTTGTACTCCACATGAATTCAACGTAATGCAATGAATAGCTGCAAAAATATTACTATTCAACTCAAATTCATTGATATGTCATAAATCAGACCCTAATAGAGCCTATTTTCTTAAAAGTGTTCGATATACTGACAAATAGATGTGTAATTAAATGTATTACATTAAAACGCAATTAAATGTCCCTAATAGATCACCAAATATCAATTTTCGATTGAAATACATCAATATAGCAAACATTAGGTTTGTAATTTGAGTATTATGTTAAAAAACCTTCATATAGACAAGGTTAGAGTCAAATTACATATATTCTCTTTAAATATAATAAAAATTAATATAATACTCACACAATTGCCTGTATTTAGTTTAAATAATTTATTACGCTTTGAATCGTACTCTAAATGCTTGTACTCCACTTGAATTCAACGTAATACAATGAATAGCTGCAAAAACATCAGTATTCAACAAAAATTTTTTGATATGTCATAAATTAGATCATAAAAAAGCATGTTCTCTTAAAATTGATAAATATACTGATAAATAAATGTGTAATTCGATGTATTACATTAAAAAGTAATCAAATATCCCTAATAGGTCGCCAAATTTTAATTTTCGATTGAAATACATCAATGCAGTAAACATTACGTTTGTAATCAAAGTATTATATTAAAAAACCTTCAAATAGACAAGGTTAAAGTCAAATTGAATATATTCTCTTTAAATATAATAAAAACTAATTTGATACTCACACAATTGCATATATTCAGTTAAAATAACTTATTATGCAAGGAATCATACTCTAAATGCTTATACTCCATTTGAATTCAACGTAATGCAAAGAATAGCTAAAAAAACATCACTATTCAACTCAAATTCATTGATATGTCATAAATCAGACCCTAAAAGAGCCTATTCTCTTAAAAGTGATCGATATACTGACAAATAGCTGTGTAATTAAAGGTATTACTTTAAAACACAATCAAATGTCTCAAATAGATCGTCAAATATCAATTTTCAATTGAAATACATCAATATAGCAAATATTTGGTGTGTAATCAGAGTATTATATTAGAAAACCTTCATATAGACAAGATTAAAGTCAAATTGTATATATTCTATTCAAATACAATAAAAACTAATTGAATACTCACACAATTACTTGTATTCAGCTAAAATAACTTATTATGCAGTGAATCGTACTCTAAATGCTTGTACTCCACTTGAATTCAACGTAATGCAATGAATAGCTGCAAAAAAATCACTAGTCAACTCAAATTTATTGATATGTCATAAATCAGACCCTAAAAGAGTCTATTCTCTTAAAATTGATTGATATACTGACTAATAGATGTGTAATTATAGGTATTATAATAAAACACAATCAAATGTCCGTAATAGATTGCCAAATATCAATTTTCGATTGAAATACATCAATATAGCAAACATTAGGTTTGTAATCTAAGTATTATGTTAAAAAACCTTCATATAGATAAAATTAAAGTCAAATTGCATATATTCTCTTTAAATACATTAAAAACTAATTGAATACTCACACAATTGCTTGTAATTAGTTAAAATAATTTATTATGAAATGAATCGTACTCTAAATGCTTGTACTCCACTTAAATTCAATGTAATACAATGAATAGCCGCAAAAACAATACTATTCAACTCAAATTTATTGATATGTCATAAATCAAACCCTAAAAGAGCTTATTCTCTTAAAAGTGATCGATATACTGACAAATAGATGTAAAATTAAAAGTATTACATTAAAACGCAACCGAATGTCCCTAATAGATCTCTAAATATCAATTTTCGATTGAAATACATCAATATAGCAAATATTAGGTGTGTAATCAAAGTATTATGTTAAAAAATCTTCATATAGACAAGGTTAAAGTAAAATTACATATATTCTCTTCAAATATAATAAAAACTAATTGAATAAATACTCACACAATTGCTTGTATTCAATTAAAATAACTTATTGTGCAGTGAAGCGTACTCTAAATGCTTGTACTCCACTTGAATTCAACATAATGCAATAAATAGCTGCAAAAATATCACAATTCAACTCAAATTTATTGATATATCATAAATCAGACCCTAAAAGAGCTTATTTTTTTAAAAGTGATCAATATACTGATAAATTAATGTGTAATTAAAGGTATTACATTAAAACACAATCAAATGTCCCTAATAGATTGCCAAATATTAATTTTCGATTAAAATACATCAATATAACAAATATTAGGTTTGCAATCAGAGTATTATGTTAAAAAACCTTCATATAGACAAGATTAAAGTCACATTGCATATATTCTCTTCAAATACAATAAAAACTAATTTAATACTCACCCAACTACTTGTATTCAATTAAAATAACTTATTATGTAATGAATCATACTCTAAATGCTAGTACTCCACTTGAATTCAACGTAATGCAATGAATAGCCGCAAAAACATCTATTCATCTTAAATTCATTGATATATCATAAATCAGACCCTAAAAGAGCCTATTCTCTTAAAATTAATTGATATACTGATAAATAGATGTCTAATTAAAGGTATTACATTAAAACGCAATCAAATGTCCCTAACAGATCGCCAAATATCAATTTTCGATTGAAGTACATTAATATAGCAAATATTAGGTGTGTTATCAGAGTATTATATTAAAAAAATCTTCCTATAGATAAGATTAATGTCAAATGATATATATTCTCTTCAAATATATTAAAAACTAATGAAATACTCACACAATTGCTTGTGTTCAGTTAAAATAACTTATTATGTAATGAATCGTACTCTAAATGCTTGTACTCCACACACAATTCTAATTAAAATACTTCGATATGTCTTTAAAAATAAGTATAATTGTAGGTTTTCAATTAAATTTGATATATATAAGATTAGTTATCAAATGCTTCTATCATCTGAAGTACTTTGATATAACATCGTATTATTATTAAATGGTTGATGTTCCATTGAAATAATTTGTCTAAGTCTCAGTATGCGAGTCAAAGAGAATGTAACAAAAATAGATAGTTGTATAATCTAAGTACCTAGTTTAAATAATTTGACATGTAACATTAGCTTTTAAATACATGTATTTAACTTTAATAAGGCGATATTGCAACCAAAAGTTAAATAACTACTGGCATTAAGTTAAATTATGTTCATTTATTGGAAATCAATTTTTAAAAGTGTCTATTAAGTTCAAACACTTTAATATTTTTTCAAATTGTTGTAGAAGATCTTTTATTCAATTAAAACATCTTCCTATACATCGCATTAGAATCTAAATATGTATATTAATTTGAAATATCTTTATATGATAATGAATAACCACAAAATGGTCGTTATTCTTCTAAAACAGCTTAATATATTAGGAATCCACATCTAAACAGCTGTATTTTACTTTAACAATATGAAATATCTTCAAACAGTTGTGTAATTGCAAATGTTATATTAAAATAACTTGATATATAATAAATAAATCTCTAAATACATGTATTGAAATAAATCCTATCAATATAACAATGAATAGAAGCATATTTGCTAGCATTTTGTTAAAATACATTGATATACAATAAATCGATCTTCAAATGCATGTTTTTCTTTGAAATAAATTGATATATAATAAAATAATTATATAATTGCTAGTATTCGATTAAAATACCTTGATATATATCAAAATGGTCTCTAGGTTCATTTAAGTTTTTGATATGCATTGATATAATAATTAATAGTTGTAATGATATTCGTATTCTATAGAAATAGATTGACATGCGATGAACTAGTGTCCAGATGCTAGTTATATGTTCAAATCCAACGAAATAGCATGAAGTAGATGTATAATTTCAAGTACTCATCCAAAATGACTTGATATATAACAAATTAGTGTGTAAATAATATTATTCTATTCAAACTCAATGATATAGCCCAAATAGTTGTATAATTTCAAGCATTTTGCACAAATAGCTTGATATGTGACAAGTTGGTCTTTAAATATATGTATTGAGAGAAATTTGCTAATATAATAATAAATAGTTTTATGATTTCAAGCATTTTACACAATTAAAATGCTTTGATATGAAACAAATAATGATGCCTTTAAATGCTTGAATTTATTAAAATATGTTGACATCTCATCAAATAATTGTATAATTGCTTGTATTCCATTCGTATATATCAAATTAGTTTTTATATATATATATTTACCAGAAATAAGATAATATATCAATCAATTATTGCAAGATTATAAGCATTCTATTAAAATACTTAATGCATAATGAATGAGTACCTAAATACTAGTTTTTCTATTCGAATATAATGAAATAGCATCGAACAGTTATGTAATCACAAGTATTCAGTCAAAGTGACTTAATGTCTAATGAACTATTTTTTAAATCATAGTATTCACCTTAAATTGGTTAATATAGCAGTGAATGTTTATATAATTATTATTGTTTAGGTAAGATGAATTGATGTGTAATGAAATGGTCCCTAAAAATGTGAATTTAGTTAAAATTTATTGATATATTATCAAATTATTTCATAATTGCCACTTTTCAGTTAATATACTTTAATGAATTATGAATTAATTTTTAATTTTAGTATTCTAGCTAAATATAATGAAATAGCATCGAATTATTGTATAATTGCAACTATTAGTTCAAAATTACCCAATATGTAATGACTTATCCTTTAAATATGTGTATTTAACTTAAATTCGTCGATATAACATTGAGTGATTGCATACCTACAAGTATTCTGTTAAAAAACTTTTGTATGTAAAAATCTGGTCTCCATTAATTTACATTTTAGTTGAAATACATCGATATATCTTAAAAAATATGTAGAATTGCTAGTCTTTAATTAAACTTCCTTGACATTTGTGAATTTAATCATTACATGCTTGAATTCATTTGAAATATGTTGATATGACAATGTACCTTTGTAAAATTAGTAATGTTCTATTAAAATATTTTATTATAAAATATATCGTCATCCAGGTATTAGCATGTGGTTAAAAGCGAATAAAACAAAAATAAATAGTCGTATAACTCAAAAATTTAGTTTAAATAATTTGACATCTAACGAATTTGTACCTAAATACTTGTATTAAGCTTTAATTAGATGATATAGAAACCAAACTTTATATAATTGATGGTGTTAAGTTAAATTATATTAATCTATTGCAAATCGGTTTCTAAAAATGTCCATTCAGTTCAAATACTTCAATATATCTTTAAACATTTATTCAATTTTCCTTATTCAATTAAAATATCTTCGTATAAGTTGAATTCAAATCTAAATATATATGTTAAGTTGAAATACATGAATATATTGATAAATAAATGAAAAATAGTCATTATTATATTAAAATAGCTTAATATCTAAGGTATCAACTTCTAAGTGCTAGTATTTTGCTTTTATATAATAAAATACCTTCAAATAGTTATGTAATTACTAATGCTCTGTTAAATTATTTTGATGTCTAATAAATCGATTTTCCAAATATGTGCATTCAGCTAAATGTTAATGACATAACATTGAATTGTTATATATTTGCTAGTATTCTGTAAAAATATACTAATACATAATGAATCAGTTTTTAAATATGTATATTTAGTTGAAATATCATAATGGTCACCAAACACTTGTATTCCATTAAATTAATTAATATAACAATCAATCGATGTAAAATTATCAGTATTCTTTTAAAATTAATTGGTATGTGATCGATGCTGTGGTGTCCAAATGCTAGTTTTATATTCAAATCCAATGAAACAACATCAAATTGCAAGTGCTCAATTAAAATAGCTTGATATCTAACAAAACATTGTCTAAATATTATTATTCTCTCCAAACATAATAATATAGCCAAAAATAATTGTATAATTTAAAAACTTTTATTAAAATAGTTTGATATGCAATAAGTTGGTCTTTAAATTTGTGTGAGAGAGAATTTATTGATATGACAACAAACAATTTTATAATTGTAGTGCTCAATTAAAATGTGTTGATATATAATAAATTTACCTCTAAATGCATGAATGTGTAAAAATATGTTGACATCTTATCAAATAATTATGTAATTGCACATCTTCATTTAAAATACATTGGTAGATACCAAATTGGTTTTCATATTGAGGGACTTACATGAAATAAGTTGATCTATATATCAATCAATAGTTGTAGGAATATAAGTACTCTGTTAAAATATCTTAATGTATAATGAATGAGTATCTAAATTCTAATTTTTGTTTTCGAATATGATGAAATAGCATCAAATAGTCATGTAATTGTATGTATTTAATTAGAATAACGTAATGTGTATTGGATTATTTTTAAAATGTGTGTACTCAGCTTAAATTGGCCAATATAGTATTGAATATTTATATCATTAATAGAGTTTGGATAAAATACATTATTATGTAATGAATTGTCTCTAAAAAGGTAAATTTAGTTGAAATACATTGATATATCATCAAATATAATGAATGAAAATTTAAATATTAGTTTTTCTATTTGAATATAATGAAATAGCATCGAATAGTTATATAATTACAAATATTCAGTCAAAGTGATGTAATGTCTAATGAACTATTCTATAAATCCAAGTATTCACCTTATAGTATTTAATATAGCATTGAATATTTATATAATTATCATTGTCTAGATAAGACATTAATATGTAATGAATTAATTACTAAAAGTGCAAATTTAGTTAAAATATATTGATATATTATCAAATTATTATATAATTACTATTATTTAATTAATATACCTTGATGAATTATGAATTAATTTTTAATTCTAGTATTCTGGTGAAATATAATGAAATGGCATTGAATAGTTATTTAATTACAACTGTTCCTTAAATAACTTGATATGTAACGAATCAGCCTCTAAATACGTATATTCAACTTAAATGCATTGATATGATATTAGGTGATTGTGTACATATGAGTATTTAGTTAAAATACTTCTATATGTAATGAATTGGCCTCCACTAGTTTATATTTTAGTTGAAATATATCGATATATCTTCGAAAATATGTACAATTGCTAGTCTTCAATTAAAATATCTTGACATATATTGAATTGATCATAAAATGCTTGTATTCACTTGAAATATGTTCATATGATAATATCATTGTAAAATTGTTGATGTTCTTTGAAAATATTTTATTATGTAATAGATTGTCATCTAAGTATTAGTATCCGGTTAAAAGCGAATCAAACAAAAATAAGTAGTTGTATAGCTCAAGTATTTAGTTTAAATAACTTGACGTATAATGGATTAGTCCCTAAATACTTGTATTAAGCTTTAATTAGGTGGTATAGAAACCAAACGTTATATAGTTGATTGTGTTAAGTTAAATTATATTGATTTGTTGCAAATGGATTTCTAAAAATGTCCATTCAGTTTAGATATTCAATATATTATTAAATAGTTAAACAATTTTTCTTATTCAATTAAAATATCTTCATATACATCAAATTCGAATCTAAATATATATTTATATTAAATTGAAATATATCTATATATTGATGAATAAATGAAATATGGTCATTATTATATTAAAATAGCTTAATATCTAAGAAATCGGCCTCTAAGTGATATTATTCTACTTATATATAATGAAATATCTTTGAATAGTTATGTAATTATAAATACTTTGTTAAAATATTTGATATCTAATAAATCAATCTTTAAATGCGTATATTCTGCTAAATGTTATCGACATAACAATAAATAGTTATATATTTGCTAGTATTCTATAAAAATATACTAATATATAATGAATCGATTTCTAAATGTGTATACGTAGTTGAAATACATCGATATATTATAAATTAATTATATAATTGCTAGTATTCAATTAAAATACTTTGAAATATATCATAATGATCTCCAAATACATTTATTTTTTTTTCATTATAATTTTTTTTTTATCTCCAAATATATGTATTCTATTGAAATATGTCAATATTACTATCAATAGGTGTAAAATTATCGGTACTCTTTTAAAATTGATTGATACGTGATGATTTGGTGTTCAAATGCTAGTTTTATGTTCAAGTCCAATGAAACTGTGTCAAATAGATAAATAATTACAAGTACTCAGTTAAAATAACTTGATATATAACGAAATAATATCTAAATTTATTTTTCTCTTCAAATAGAATAATATAGCCTAAATAGTTGTATAGTTTTAAAAATTTTATTAAAATAGCTTGATATTCAACATATCAGTCTTTAAATATGTGTATTAGAAGAGAATTTATAGATATAACAATGACTAGTTTTTAGTTATAGTGTTCAATTAAAATGCATTAATATTTAATAAATTAAAGCCTAAATGCATGAGTTTGTAAAAATATGTTGACATCGTATCATATAATTGCGTAATAGCTCTTATTCATTTAAAATACATTGGCATATACCAAATTGGTTTCTATATAGATGGATTTACATGAAATAAGCTGATTCATCAATCAATTGTTGCAAGAATATAATTATTCTATTAAAATATCTTAATGTGAACAAGTATCTAAATACTAGTTTTCATTTTCGAATATGATGAAATGTCATCGAATAGTCTTATAATTACAAGTATTCAATTAGATTGTTGTAATGTGTAATGAATTATTTTTTAAATGCGTGTATTCTGCTTTAATTGGTCAATTTAACATTGAATATTTGTATTATTATTAGAGTTTAGATAAAATACATTGATATATTATCAAATTCATACACATTATTAATATTCGATTAATATATCTTAATAAATTATGAATTAAGTTGAAATATAATGAAATAGTATTGACTAGCTGTATAATTACAACTATTCCTTCAAAATGACTTGATATGTAATGAATCAGCCTTTCAATACGTATATTCAACTTAAATGCGTCGATGTAACATTAAGTGATTGCATGCTTACAAGTATTCAGTTAAAATACTTCTATATGTAACGAATTGGTCTTCATTAGTTTACGTTTCAGTTGAAATATATCGATATATCTTCAAAAATATGTACAATTGCTAGTCTTCAATTAAAATACTTTAATATGTATTGAATTAATTATCAAATGCTTCTTCTAATCATTTGAAGTACTTTGATAAAACAATGTATCTTGTTAAATTGTTGATGTTCTATTAAAATAAATTAATATGTAATAAATTATTGTTTAAGTGTTAGTATGCGATTCAAAGAGAGTGAAACAAAAATAAATAATTGTATAATTCAAGTATTGCAATTTAAACAACCTGACAAGTTACAAATTAGTTCCTAATTACATATATTCAGGTTTAATTAGATTATCAGCAGTCAAAAGTTATATAATTGCTAGTGTTAAATTAAATTATATATGTTGATCTCTTCTAATTCGGTCTTTAGAAGTATCTATTAAGTTTAAATATTTTAATATATCATTAAATAGTTGATAATTTCTCTTATTCAATTACAATATCTTCATATACGTCAAATTGGAATCTAAATATGCATATTAAGTTAAAATACCTCGATATAATATTGAATAATAAAAAAATAATTATTATTTTATTAAAATAGTTTGATATATGAGGAATCGACATCTAAACGCTAGTATTCTACTTTAATATAATGAAATATCTTTAAATAGTTATGTAATTGCAAATGTACTATTAAAATATCTTAACATATAATGAATCGGTCTTTAAATATAT
>JAEMOT010001749.1:0-21525 GCA_019297695.1 Apostasia ramifera | reverse complement strand
TATATATATATATCTAGCTAAATGTTATTAGTATAATAATAAATAGTTGTATGTTTGCTAGTATTTTATTAAAAGACACTAATATATAACAAATTGGTCTTCAAATGCATGTATATAATTGAAATAAATATATATAATAAAAAAACTATGTAATTATTCGTAGTTGATTAAAATGTCTTAATATATAACATAATATTCTCTAAATACATTTATTCTAGTGAAATATCTAATAAGTTGATATGATAATCAATTATTGTATAATGGTCATTATTCTGTTGAAATAGCTTAATATCAAAAATATCAGCTTCTAAACGCTAGTATTCTACTTATATATAATAAAATATCTTCGAATAGTTTTGTAATTACAAATATTCTGTTAAAATATCTTGATATATAATAAATCGGTCCTCAAATGCATATATTCAGGTAAATTTTATTGACATAACAATAAATAGTTGTATATTTATTAGTATTTTATTAAAATATACTAATATATATTGTACTAATTTTTAAATATATATATTTAATTGAAATACATTAATATATATTAAAATAATTAAATAATTTCTAGTATTTAATTAAAATACCTTTAGATATATCATAATAGTCTTCAAATACATGTATTCCATTGACATAAGTCAATATAACAATCAACAGGTGTAAAATTATCGGTATTATATTAAAATTGATTCATATGTGATGAACTAATGTCCAAATGCTAGTTTTATATTCAAATCTAATAAAACATCATTACAATTGTAAGTACCTAATTAAAATAACTTGATATATAATGAATCAGAATCTAAATATTATTATTCTTTTTAAATACAATAATATAGCCCAAATAGTAGTGTAACTTTAAGAATTTTATTAAAATAGCTTGATGTGTAATGAATTACTTTTTACATATGTGTATTGAGCAAAACTTTATTAATATAGCAATAAATATTTATATAATTATAATATTCAGCTGAAATGTATTGATATATAATAAATTAACCTCTTAATGCATGATTTTATTAATATTTGTTGATATCTTATCAAATAATTATATAATTTTTCGTATTTAATCAAAATACTTTAGTATATATAATTGTTAGTGTTTAGATAAAATATAAAAATACGTAATAAATTGGTTTGTAAAAAGAGTGAATTTAGTTGATATACATTGATATATCAATAAATTATTGTATAATTACTAGTATTTAATTAAAATATATTGATAAATTATGAATTAATTATTAATTCTAGTATTTTGTTAAAATATAATGAAATAACATCAAATAGTTATATGATTGCAACTATTCTTTTAAAATAACTTGAAATATAATGAATCAGTCTCTAAATACATATATATTCAACTTAAATGTATTGAAGTAGTATTGGGTGAATGCATGCTTATGAGCATTCAGTTAAAATACTTTTATATGTAATGAATCGATCTCTAGAAATATATATATTAGTTCAAATACATTTTTATGTCTTCAAAAATATGTACAATTGCTGGTATTCAATTAAAATATTTTGATATGTATTGAATTGATTATTTAATACTTGTATTTACTTGATATATTGATATAATAATGTATCATTGTTAAGTTGTTGACATTCTTTTAAAATACTTTGATATTTAATAAATTGTTGTTTACGTGCTAGTATGCATTTCAAAGAGAGTGAAACAAAAACAAATAATTATATAATTCAAGTATTAAGTTTAAATAACTTAATATATAATAAATTGGTACTTAAATACAAATATTTAGCTTTAATTAGACGATATAGCAACCAAAAGTTATATACTTGCTGGTGTTAAGTTACATTATATTGATCTATTACAAATCAATTTCTAAAAATATCTATTAAGGGCTTGTTTGGTTGGAGGATAAATTTGGATATGAAAAAAAAAATTATTTTATAGAATTGATGGGCAAAAAATTTATTTTAATATTGAAAGGTGTGTTGGATGTGAAATAAAGTTGATTTTAAGGTTGAAATTTATGTTAGATGTGAAATAAAATTAATTTTTAAGGTTGAAATTTGTGTTGGATGTGAAATAAAATTGATTTTTAAGGTTAAAATTTGTGTTGGATATGAATAAAATTGATTTTTAAGGTTGAAATTTGTGTTGGATGTGAAATAAAGTTATTAAATTTTATAATAAAAATAAAATATTATTATTTTAATTTTTAGCCCATTTTTTGGGCTTTCCCAAACATGCCCTAAGTTCAATCACTTCAATATATCATTAAATAGTTGTATATTTTTTTATTTTATTAAAATATCTTCATATGCTTCGAGTTGGAATTTAAATATGTATATTAAGTTGAAATACCTCAATAGAATAATAAATAACAGCAAAATGGTCATTATTCTATTAAAATAACTTAATATATAAGGAATTAGTATCTAAACTCTAGTATTTTATTTAAAAATAATAAAATATCATCGAATAGTTATGTAATTATAAATATTCTTTTAAAATATTTTAATATATAATAAATTGGTCTTTAAATGCATGCATTCAACTAAATTTTATTGACATAACAATGAGTTGCTATATATTTGCTAGTATTCTGTTAAAATCACTAATATACAACAAATTTTTTTAAATATATATATATTTAATTGAAATACATTGATATATAATAAAATAATTATATAATTACAAGTATTCAATTAAAATACCTTGCTATATATATCATAATGGTCTCTAAATATATGTATTCTATTGAAATATTTTGATATAACAATTACTGATTATGAAATTATCGATATTCTATTACAATAGATTGATATGCGGTGAACTGCTTACAAAATATTAGTATTATGTTCAAATTCAATGAAATAGCTTCAATATATATATAATTATAAGTATTCAATTAAAATAATTTAATATGTAATAAATTAATATCTAAATATTATTATTCTCCTCAAATACAATAATAGTTGTGTAATTTCAATAATTTTGTTAAAATTGCTTGATGTGTAATGATTTGGTTTTTAAATATATATATTGAGCAATAATTTATTAATATAGTAATAAATATTTGTATAATTATAGTATTCAGTTAAAATGTATTGATATATAAATAATTAGCCTCATAATAAATGAATTTATTAAAATATTTATTATTTTATCAAATGATTGTATAATTTCTCGTATTCAATTAAAATATTTTGGTATACATTGAATTAGTTTCTATATACATGTATTTACTTAAAATAAGTACATATATCAATCAATAGTTGCAAGATTATATTTTTTTGTTGAAATACATTGATAATAATGAATGAGTATCTAAAAATTAGTTTTTTATTTCAATACAATAAAATAGTAATGAATAGTAGTATAATTGCAAGGATTCAATTAAAATGATTAAAATGTGTAATGAGCTATCTATAAATACATATATTCATTTTAAATTACTTAATATAGCATTGAATATTTATATAATTATTAGTATTTATATACAACAACAACAACAACAACAACAACCAAGCCTTAATCCCACTAGGTGGGGTCGGCTACATGAATCCTTTGTTTCCATTGCGCTCTATCAGTTACCAAATTCTTATCTAAGTTTAAGTAACTAAGATCACTTCTTATAGTTTCTTGTCATGTCTTCTTTGGTCTCCCTCTTCCTCTTTGTACATGGGCAAAATCCAGTAACTCAATTTTTCTAACTGGAACTTCAATTGGCCTACGATTTAGATGTCCAAACCATCGAAGCTGACTTTCTCTAAGTTTATCCTCAATTGGTGCAACACCAACTTTCTTTCGGATATACTTATTTCTCATTTTATACTTTCGTGTATATCTACACATCCACCTTAACATTCTTATTTCTGTAATATTTATTTTATTTGTATGTTTCTTCTTTGCAGGCCAGCATTCAGCACCATATATCATCGCTGGTCTTACTACAGTTTTATAAAATTTACCCTTAATTTTAGATGAGATTTTTCTATCGCATAACACACCAGAAGCATTTCTCCATTTTACCCAGCCTGCTTGAATCCTGCTAATAACGTCATTATCTATTTCGCCATCATTTTGTATAATTGATCCAAGGTATCTAAAACGCTCACTCTTCTTGACAATTTGATCAATTATTAGTATTTATATAAAATACATTAATATGCAATGAATTGGGTTGTAAAAAGGGAGAATTTAGTTGATATACATTAATATTTCATCAAATTATTGCACTTTTGCTACTATTCAATTAAAATAACTTGATAAATTATAAATTAATTTTTAATTCTAGTATTTGTTAAAATATAATGAAATAGCATTAAGTAGTTGTATAATTGTAACGATTTCTTCAAAATAAGTTGATATATAGGAATTAAATGCGTCAATGTAGCATTGAGTGATTGTATGCTTACGAGTATTCAGTTAAAATACTTGATATATCTTCAAAAATATATGCAATTGTTAGTATTCAATTAAAATACTTTAATATGTATCAAATTGATCATTAAATACTTGTATTCACTTGAAATATGTTGTTATAACAATGTATCTTTGTTAAGTTGATATTCTTTTAAGTTACTTAATTTGACATATAATATATTGTTGTCTACGTGTTAGTATGCTGTTCAAAGAGAATGAAACAAAAATAAATATTTATATAATTCAAGTATTTAGTTTAAATATCTTGACATGTAGTAAATTAGTACCTAAATACGTGTACTCAACTTTAATTAGATAAAATATATAGCAACAAAAAATTATATAATTACTGGTGTTAAGTTAAATTATATTGCTATGTTGCAAATAAGTTTAAATATCTATTACGTTTAGATACTTCATTATACCATCAAATTGTTGTATAATATTATCTTCATATATTTCGAGTTGGAATCTAAATATATATATATTAAGTTAAAATACCTCTATATAGTTGTTAACACGTGGTTCCTGCGATGCATCCTGACCGTACACGTGGCGCCTGGCCGGCCTCCACTCGATTGTTTGATTTGCTGACTCATCTGTCTGACTTTACAGGACTTTTGACCAGGTCAAACCTCGGCCGCGAGGATTCAACCTAATCTCATTCCCGACATCCCAGGACACCCCTGATAATCTCGGGCACGAGGTTACGAAGCAACGCTTATCACAGTCAGCTTCACCTAACTGCATCGTTCCCCGTACAAGGCACCTTTTCCCAGACCCACAAATCAAGGATCCGCATGCTTCAGCCATCACGGATCCCCAGAAGAAGTACCAATATTAAAAGATATCGTCCTTCCTTCTCAGCTGCAGGCCTCTCCGGTGGCAGACAAACGGTGCGGACCCAGAGCCCGTCCATCATCTTTTCTCCGGAAAATCAGGGTGAAGCTACACACTCCAACAGCTACAAATAGCTCTGAACAGTTCCCCAACACGGAGAGAAAAAAAGGTGGCAAGAAAGTAAGCAACAAAGAAGAGAAAACTCCACTAACCTACACTCTCATTGGAACAGAGCTCCAACCGAGGAACTCTCTTCTTTCTCTTCTTCTTTCTTCTTTCCAAAGACACTATATAAGCCTTCAAGGCTATTTTTTCTTCATTAGTGAAACTTCTTTGCTGACCGACCGGTGGACGTAAGGGATTTTCTCCCTGAACCACCTTAAATCTCTGTGTGTTCCTCTAAATGCTCTTAACTGATTCTCTCCTTGAGCTTTCATTAACAGGCTCACCCCTTTGCGCATCGCTGTCTCCCGGAACTCTCTTTCTCTTTGGTGTTTCTTGGGACCCTCACATCCTACGTCAACATCTTCTGGTGCTTTCATTGAGACCTGGGAAGATGGTGGCCAGAACGCGCAAAATCAATTCTGTTGCTCGCAGTCTGCACGCAAGAGAACCCTCTGTTCGAGCATCGGACGATAGGGCTTCAGCTTCAACTTCTCGGCGTCACGCCGAAACTGCTTCTTCCTCCAGAGGCACCCGTGTCTCAGAGCTCCAGGGGATGCTCGCGAACCTCACTAACATGGTCACCGACCTCACAGCCCAGCAGGCTGTAATCCTCAGACAGACTCAACCGGTATGTGCAGTACTTCCCCTCCCGCCGGTTGCGGCGGCTTCTGTTCCTCTCCCGCCGATTGCGGCAGTTCCTGTTCCCCCTCCACCGATCACGGTGGCCCCAGAGTTACTTCCTCTGGCCTCGGCGGTCCCAGATCCTCTCCCTCCGGCCGCGAGAATTCCTGCGCCAGCACCTCCGATCGCAGCACCCTCCATCCAATCTTCTGGTTCATCTAGACCACTCAGGCATCCTTTTTGCCTCCAGGAGGCTCGCCAAAACTCACTTCCACCTTGTCCACTACGACAACCCGCCTTTCTTCCACCTGCTTTTCCTCCTTTCCTCGTCGGAAGAGATCCCCTCTTTCCAGGCGCTCAGGCCCCCCATCATGGACCTGATCCCTTATTTGGGCCGATGGACGGAAATGCTCTTTTTTTTTATGCCATCCGTTTTGCCCCAATCCCAGAGGATTTCAGACCTCCTAGGTTGGAGGTCTACAAGGGCGTGACAGATCCTCGTGAGCATGTACAGGAGTTTGAGGCTGCAGTCCACTACCGCTAGCCCGATGAAGCTACGAGGTGTCACCTCCTGGCCAATACCCTGAAGGGGGCAGCATTCAACTGGTTTATCAAACTGCCCAGAGGTCATATCTCTTCTTACGAACATCTGAAGTGGGAGTTGATCGTTCGTTTCATCGGACGGACCCGCATGGTTGTCTCTGACATGGTGCTCTCCAATATTAAGCAAGGCGAGAGAGAAAGCCTCCGGGATTACACCAACCGCTTCTTCACTGCTGCAGCAGAAGCTGAAGATGTAGAGCCTGCAGTAGCCATGCACAACTTTCGAAGAGGACTCAAGGTAGGGGACCTGTCCAAATTCCTACAATTGGCCAAACCTCGAAGTTATCCAGAGCTGGTAGCTAGGGCCAGTCAATTCACGCTTCTGGAGGATGCCAAATCCTCTCCCACAGGTGCTTCCGGGGTTAAGCAGGAGAGGAGCAAGAGGAAATATCGGGGTGCTGAACCCCCGGCCACGAGGATGCGTGTGGCCAGGCCTCATGATCGAGAAGAGGGAAGACCTCGACACGCCCAGCCTCTGAGGCTTTTCCTCTCTCGGCCACTCCCCAAGGTCTATGCGGCAGCCATCAAGCAGGGCTGGATCCGACTTACCGGACCCAGGCCAGCGTCGCCGCCCGGAGTGGATCCCAACGACTATTGTGAGTTCCATGGGAACTATGGGCACAGGCTTCACAAGTGCCGAGGTCTTAGAGCCCTGCTCGAGAAATTGATGAACCAGGGCAAACTAGAAGAATTCATGCAGATGGCGCCAACTTTTACTGCTGCCCAGAAAGGAAAGGCCCCCGAGGTTGTCGAAGCCCCTGCTAAGGCCTTACCATTTTCAGGCCCCAGTCAAGCAGGGCGCCCTTACCCCCCGGCCACCAGGACGATCAATGCCATCTTTAGTATTGACCCGACCGCTCACCATCAAGTAGCAGAAGTTGGCGAGCATGCCTCATCTATCCCCCTTACTTTCTGCAGCAAAGATCTCCCCCACCAGGGCAACCAGCATAACGACCCGATAGTGGTCGTTGCCCGTATTACCGATTTCGATGTCCGGCGGGTGCTCCTTGACTCAGGGAGCGCCGCCGACATCCTGTTTGAATCCGCCTTTCTCCAGATGGGACTCAAAGAGGCGAACCTCCTCCGTGCTGGGACTACTTTACTCAGTTTTTCCGGTGAAAGGGTCCAACCTCTGGGATTCATCACTCTACCAGTCTCCTTTGGCGACGACAACGGCCACGCTATGAGCATGGTCAACTTCGCAGTCATCAGAGCTAAATCGGGCTACAACGCCATTCTAGGGAAGACAACTCTAAACTCCTTCAGGATGGTGATCTCCACGCCCCACCTGTGCGCAAAGTTTTCGACCTCCAGTGGCGTTGTCACTATCAGAGGGGACGCCAGACAAGCTACCGGATCCCAGAGAGTCCCAACCGGTCATACCGCAGGAAGGGGTCATCAATATAGCCTTAGGGGGTGAAGACTCTTCCAAGATTGTAAATGTTTCATCTTATCTGAATGAGAAACAGCAAGCGGAAGTTACCGCCTTGCTTTTTGAGTATATCGATGTCTTTGCATGGTCTCCTGAAGATGTTACAGGCATGGATAGGGCTGTCTGCGAGCACCATCTGAATGTATCTCAGACCACCTCCCCCATTGCACAAAAGAAAAGAGTAATGGCAGGAGAAAGGCAAGACGCCATCAAAGAGGAGATTAGCAAATTACTCGGGGCAGGCTACATCAGGGAGGTCTAGTACCCCCAATGGCTAACCAACATTGTTATGGTGAGGAAGGCCAATGGGAAGTGGAGAGTGTGCGTAGACTTCAGAACATTGAATCAAGCCTGCCCTAAAGATATTTACCCTCTCCCTCGCATCGATACGATGGTGGACCGTACCGTCAGATACGTGGTTATGAATTTCCTGAATGTTTTCTCTAGGTATCATCAGATCTGAATGGCCAAGGAAGATGAGGAGAAGACAGCTTTCATTACTGACTACGGCACTTACTGCTACAAAGTTATGCCCTTTGGTCTCAAAAATGCCGGTGCTATATATTAGCGCATGATCGATGCCGTCTTCAAGGATCAAAGGGAAAAAAGAAGAACCTTGGCGGAGCATCTCGGTGATCTCAGGGAAACACTCGATACCCTCCGAAGGTACAATCTCAAGCTTAACCCTGTTAAATGTACTTTCGGCACGGCCTCAGGAAAATTCTTGGGATATTTAGTCTCTACCAGAGGGATAGAGGCCAATCCTGATAAAATATCGGCTATTCTGAACATGCCCTCCCCAAAAACAGCCAAAGAGATCTAGAAGCTGGCAGGGCGGATCAACAGTTTGGGTAAATTCATCTCAAAAGCTGGAGACCGATGTTCTCCATTCTTTTGATGTCTGCGCAACAACAAGAAGGGTCAATGGACCGACGAATGCGAAGCAACCTTTATTGAGTTGAAGAAGTATCTTACGTCGGCCCCGAAATTAATGGCGCCGAAGGAAGGTACAATCTTATCTCTTTATTTGAGAGTATCTGATACTGCAGTCTCAGCGGTCCTCCTAGATAGTGAGAAGGGGGTATAACATCCTATCTTCTATACCAGCCATATGCTCCTAAATATCGAAAGTCAATATCCCACTCTGGAGAAGCTCGCTCTGGCCCTTCTGACGACGGCAAGGAAGCTACGGCCTTATTTCCAGTCCCACACTATTCAGGTTGTCACAGATCAACCACTCTTGAAGATACTGCGCACCCCCGAGATTTCAGGAAGATTACTCAAGTGGTCTATCGAATTGGGAGAATATGATATCAGATTCGTCCCACGAACAGCAATCAAGGCTCAAGCCCTGGCAGACTTCGTCGTCGAGTTTTCTACTTCAGAGCCGCCACTTATCAGGTCCCTGGCAAACCTCTGGTCCCTTCATGTTGATGGAGCATCCGGATCGCAATCCCAAGGGGCTGGGATCCTCTTGACCAGCCCAATGGGGGCTACACTACATCAGGCTGTAACGCTTCAGTTCAAAGCAATAAACAACCAGGCAGAGTATGAGGCCCTCATTGCAGGACTCAACTTCGCGCTTAGCATGGCTGTAAAGCGCATACAAGTGTTCAGCAATTCCCTGTTAGTCATCAATCAGGTGAACCGGACATTTGAAGCAAAAGACGAGATTTTGAAGAAGTATCTGCAGTTGGCCAGATCCTTGATCTCTCAGTTCGAAGATTTCTCCCTGACACACATACCTCGGGAAAAGAACCAAGTGGCGGATCGCCTTGTGAAGAAAGGGCTCCCCGACCTCCGTCGGACCCAGGTGTTTGAAAGGCCCAGTTTCGAATGCACCGAAGTTTCTTCTGAGGAGCAACCACCCTGCTGGATGGACAGGATCCTAGAATACTTAAAGAATGGGATTTAGCCAGACAACAGACAAGAGGCACAGAAGCTGAAACTTGTCTGTGCCAAATACACCCTCGTCGACGGGGAGCTCTACGGGAGATCCTATGCCAAGCCCCTCACCAAGTGTTTGAAACCAGAAGAGGCCTTGAAGGTTATGGAAGCGATACACCGAGGAGAATGCGGAACACATACTCGTGGCAGAAGCCTGGTTATGCGAATCCTACGCCAAGGATTCTTCTGGCCCAATATTCACAAAGACGCTCAGGTGTTTGTGGAAAAGTGCTCTCAGTGTCAATACTATGCTGATATGCAGAGGGAGCCTATAGGTTATCTCAAACCTATAAATTCATCCTGGCCTTTCGCAATATGGGGGCTGGATTTCTTAGGTCCAATGCCTACAGCCATAAAGAACTACAAGTGGATATTAGTGGCAATCGACTACTTTACAAAGTGGATTGAAGCCAAGCCGCTTACTCAACCCACTGCTCAAAATATTGAGAATTTCCTTTGGGCTAACATCGTCTGCAGGTATGGCATACCAATGGTGGTTATTATAGATAATGGCACCCCATTCGCCAACTAGAGGATCCATGATTTCTGCGGAGAGCACCAGATCAACCTCAAGTACGATTTTGTTCAGCATCCTCATACCAACGGACAGGCGGAGGCCGCCAACAAGAACATCTTGAACATTCTGAAGAAGCGCCTCAACGGTGCCAGAACCCGATGGTCGGAAGAACTACCGGGAGCTCTTTGGGCTTACAATACTGCCCCTTCCGGGGTTACCCAAGTGTCCCCTTTCTCCCTCTCGTTCGGGATGGATGCTATCATACCAGTTGAGCTGGAATACCTCTCTCCCCAAGTAGAAACTGCAGCTATCTTTGAACCCGAGGCTTTGCAAGCATGGGTGAATGAAAATGATGATTCACGAAGGGTCGACCTAGACCTTCTGGAACAAAAAAGAGAACTGGCCGCACTGAAACGCCTGGAACACAAACGACAAATGGAACGATATTACAACCGAAAAGTTAACCCCAAAACTTTCATGGGGGGAGATTTAGTCCTCAAACGACGACTTCTAGCTAGAAGCAATTTGGGGGTTCCCAAGCTTGAGCCAAATTGAGAGGGTCCTTACATCGTGCGCGAAGTTGCTGGACCAAATGCATACTACCTCATGACTGCTGAAGGCACTCAGATCCCCAGGAGTTGGAGTGGAGACGACCTAAAGAAATTCTACGCACAAAGTCCCTTACGGCAGTCCATCTCGGTGCTCATACATTATTCATTTGTACAGATTCAATTCAGGAATTCACTTATACAGAATTCAGTCATCAAATCCTGGGACTATTCCTTAGTCGTTTGGATTTCTTTATATTATTCTGGAATTCATATCTCAAATGTTCTTATGGCAATAAACCTTATGCACTGAGATATACATATCGACCTTAGCGTCGCTCAGGTATGATTTCAAAACTTAAGTCTCGACCATCGTGCCCGAGGTTCCGCACATCATGTACGACATGCTCAACTAACCTTCATTATATGGTGATCACCAAGCCTAGTTGTGCCTGGCAGGCGGGGTTTCCTACAAACATCTGGGACCCTTCCATAAGCCCATCTGGCCAGCGGAAGGTCTGAAGGCCTGCTCGTAACTTTAGGGCAGTCCCTGATATCGACTTACGATACAGGTCCCCCCTAAGCAGGGTGCCTTCGCTTCCCATTAGGATCTGTCATTCCAAGAGGGTCAGCCCTTGCCTCAAGTACAAACATCGTACACGATATTTCAGACGCTCAAGTTCTTTTGGCATTGGGTCAGATAACTCCCCCTAGGTAGGATCTCCACTACTATCATTACTTTTTCTCTGTGTAGGTTTACAAAGGAATATCTATAACCCAACTGAAGGGGGTCCCCGGGGTCAGCCCTTGCCACAAGTACAAACATCGTGCACGATATTTCAGATGCAAATTCTTTTGGCATTGGGTCAGATAATACCTCATTAACGGGATCCCTCTTGCTATCACTATTCCCTATCTATATGGATTTTGGGAAGTTCCGAATTGAGCTTGGATTATTCTATACGGTTCGAAAAGCTCTATCTTATTAAGGAGTTTTCTCAGAACCAGTCAAAACATTTCAATTCCATACAAAGGTACCTGTTCAATACATATACAAAGTAAAACAGGTATGGGAAAACAAATTCCTTTTTATTAAATCATCAAAAATTACAAAGGGATTACATTCACTACTCTTATAAAGAAAATGGGCTACCCTCTGTCGGCCCTATCCAAGAGCCTAAATACTCGATGGATAAGTTCGTCAGACAGGTCAAAACCCTCTTCCTTGTAAGTACGATCAGCAGCCATGCAAGGAAAAGGATCCACTTCTTCAAGCTCGACGACAGTAACTTTCCCCCCTTGAATCAAAGTGGAAGCCAGTCCCTCCCATGATCGCCTGATCCCTTCTAATCTTAATTTCCTACAGGGTAAACTCGTCTTATAGGCCTCCACAGCAGCCATGGACTTCTCCGCAATAATGGCTTCTTGCCGTTCGGCGGCTTCGACGAACTTTGCCTGTAGGGATTTATTGTCGGCCTCTGCCGAGACCAAGGCAGATTGGTGAACTGCAAGTTCTTCCTGCAGCTTGGCTTTCTCTTTCTGCAGCTTGGCCTTTTCCTCTTGCAGCTTATTCCTCTCTTCGAGCAGCTTGACCCTTTCCCCTTCAACGGCATCAAGCTATGAAGACTTTGCCGTAAGCTGAGATCCTAGCTCCAACACCTGCTCCTCGGTTCTTAGAACCCTGTTCAGAGCCAATGGCAAATGAGCAAGAGCCTGCAAGCAAGGACAAGTCAGTTAGCAGGATCAGAATGGTTAAAGAAAACTAGATGAGGAATCCTTACCATGGCTAGTCTGTTCGCACACCCTGAGTACAAATATGGTGTGGAGGTGCTCTCCATCTTCTCCTCCAAATCCCTGGACACCAAGCCGCCTCCAAGGGCCAGGCCTACCTCTCCTCGGTAGGTTCGACCTTTATTTTCGGATGGCACGGTGACGACGGTCAATCTTCTATCTTCCCCAGTCATCCTCACCGCCATCCTTACACCTTCGTCCCCAAAGTATCCGACGAAGTTCGTGCTATAGGGGGGCTCCACACTTCTCTCCCAGTTGTGCTCTTCCCTGGCAGCGAAACCCCCCTCTTCTTCACTCCTTACCTTCTTTTTTGGGAGCTCCAGCTTCGAATTCCAGGAATTACCCCTTTTCTCTTCAGGGACCTCCTTAGGAACTAACTTCGGGCGGGGTTCTTCCAACCTCTCCTCTTCTTGGCCTGCGGCGGCCTTATTGCCTTCTTATTTTTCCCCTATGACAATCCCTGCGCTCCCCTTGGGGATTGCCTGGGGTTTAGTGGCTGGCATGGGTTCCTTACTCTTTCCCGTGTAACCCAGCTCAGCCAATGTCTTTTTGTCGTCTGCAGCATCCTCGGGAGAGGATACCACATCGACGACGGCCTCGCCGCAGACCGGCTCTAGAATCCCTACTTCTTCTCCTCCCCCCTCTACAGCAACCTCTTTGCCGAGTTGGGTGGCGGGAGGATGCCCCCTCCTGACTCTCTTTATCAATACTGTGCCGGAGGGGGGAATAACTTCTTTCAGGACGCTGTATCCCAGCGTTTTGGCATGTAAGGATATATCATTCCTTACATGCCTCAGAGAACATGGCCTTCCTCGTCTTCGACCGCAAGGCCAAACACCCCCCATATCCGAGCACCATCATCCAACTAAACAGACTCCTGAACAATGTCAGAGTCCATAGTATCCCCTGAGCTCGCAGCAGCTTCAGAAAGGAATACACGTAGGCAACGGCATTGGGCGAGAGCTGTGTGGGGACGAGCTGGAAGGAGTTTAGGATCTCCCTAAACTCCGGCTGCAGTGGCAATAGCAAATCATACTCCACCTGAGCACAGTAAACGCAGACGGCCCCCTGGGGGGGATGATTCGGTCGAAGGTCGGCGGAAGGAGGGATGATTGTCAGGTTGGGATTTCCTCTGAAGCCCCTGGTAGTGTTGAGCAACTCATGCTCCATCAGGAGACTCTCCTGATAGCTGGAGTCCCTGTGAAATTGGGTGGCTAGCTCAGCCCACTCGATCTCTCCTCCTCCCATGATTGACATCCACTAGGGGCAAAAAGAAAGTCTCTCTCTCTCTCTCCCTCTCCTTTCTCCTTTCTCCTTAGGGTTTGAGGATAAACAGGCGCGTCAGCTGCTCCTGAGCAAGTTCTCCCTTTTAAAGGGAAACAGCTGTGCCCTTTCATATTCTGGCCGTCTGATCTCCTTGATCAGCGCGCGGGGGTCATCAGACTGCTCGAACTCTCTGACAATCCCAGGAATCGAAGCGGCGCATGGGTCTCGAAGCGGCACACGATTTCTGAAGCATCGCTTCTCCCCGTTTCATCATATGTCGTCCACGATCCCCCACCATCGTGTACGAGGGTTCAAGGGATGGTCATTTTCTTCCCTACTATCGCGCACAAGGGTTCAAGGGATGGTCATTTTCTCCCTTATGACCGATTCCCTACTATCGTGCACGAGGGTTCAAGGGATGGTCATCTTCTTCCTTATGCCCGATATTCTAAGTATCATGTACGAGAATAGTTATCTCATCTTTTCACTCAAGAACTTAATTCATTTATTGAGTTTTTACTCATGAATTTATGTTCTCTTTTCATAAACTTTGTGGTACCTGTTTCAAACACGAAAGAAAAGACATACAAAACGAGGATTCATTCATGGCAAGTTTTTGAAAAAAAAAATACAATTTCATTAATGATAAAACTTGTTATAATTTGTTTCTCTTTGTCCTCACATGTTTCTCTCATGAGTACAGGAAAAAATAAAGAAAAATATAAAGCTTCAGAACTTAGACACCTGCAATAGTAATCCTAATCTCCTGGCCAAAGGACCCCTCCTCTTTGAGATCTCTTCTTCTCTGAATTTTTTCTTGAGGTTATCTATTTGAGAAATAGATCCTTCAAGTGCTGCAAAGAAAAAGGATCTCCCTATAAGGCTGAGGAGCTGGTTGAGGGTGGAAGCCCGTCAGTTCTGGTTCCCTGGCTGGTCCTGCTGCTGGACTTGGGGAAGGGACGTTCCTCCCAACCATCTGGCCTCAAGGGGAGTGGTTTGGCCTTCTTCAGGACTTCTTCGGGGAGGAGCTAACTGATACCCCCAACCTGCATAGGATCTTGGTGGAAGAATCTCCTCTGGACAGTGACTCTCGGCATCGAAGAACCTGTCTGGTCCCTTAGGACCACAGAAGGGAAGAACCGTCGGGCCTCTGATATTCTCTTGGTTCAAGATACTTACATCAACTAGCGTCTGCAGAAGAACATCAAAAGCGGCCTGGCTCTTGACGTGGTGACCCACCGATGAGGCACTGACAATCTTCACTGCCCTCCTCATCGCTTCTTCCAAATCCTCCATACGTCGTCCTAGCCACCCAGAGCTATTTTCCACCAAGGCCCGGAGGGAGCGGACCTCAGACTTCAGCAAATCCTCCCGGCACTGGCCTTCAAAGGAGACCTCTCTGACCTTGGCGGCTTCATCCCTCAGCCGCCTTCTTTCCTCTCTCAAAGCCTCCCTATCATCTTCCAACTCTTTTATTCTTTTTTGGAGGTCTTTGACATGGGCAGAGTAGGCCTGATTCACGTCTGCCAGACTGCGATGGAATTCTCCTCTCGCAATCTCATTTTTATTGGCCCACTCCTTATTAACCAGAGCCAGGGAAACCAACTTACCCTCCAATTGGTGCAACTTCCCTAGCTCCTCCTTTTGATCACTCAGAGAGCGCTTTGTAACTTTAGACAAAGCGCCCTTCAACTCTCTTATCCTCTGAAGGTAGCGGGCCTCCACCTCCTCCTTACCCTTCAGAGATCTTACCACCTCTAGAACCCTAGAAGTGTTCCCCAGAATCTTTTTCTCTTCCCCTCTTATTTCAAATAATCTGTCTCCCAGCGTGCTCCAGGCCCCTTCAGCACCGAAGGCGGCACTGGATACAACTGGGAGAACCCTTCCCTTTTCCCTCACCTCCTCCATCTGGCCTCCTGGCCCTTCAATGCCAGGAGCGCTTACAGAGGCAGTGGAAAGGGGAACATCCTTTTTCTTCCCCTCAGCCACTTCCTCCATCTTGCTGCCTTCCTCCTGCTCGCCCTTCTTATCCTTCTCTTCCTCCTCCCTACTTCGAAGGCTCAATGGGGGGAGAGAAAGGAGGAGCTTCCTTTTCTTCTCGGGAGCAGGGACTGGGACACCAAGGGAGGAAGGACCGAAAACCAACAGAAGAGATTTCTTCACACCCCTTTCAGAAACCCCAAACTTAGGGAGAAGTTGCTCAACCTCTTCATTTTTGAGCATGATCTTCCCGAGTGCCAGTTTCTCCCCTGTGGCTGTCTCACCTACCAGAGCCACTTCTTTCAGCTCCCTGGCTTTTTGAGGCGGTCTGACGGGAGAGTTAGAAACTACCACCACCTCAGCAGCCTCTGTGCCCACCGTCTCTTGCACGGACTCCAGTACCTGCGCCAAAACGCCGGCGACCTTGGCTATCGGGACCTCTTCTTCACCAAGAGCCACAGTGGCAGGAGCCGACGTCTCCGGCCGCATCCTCTCTTCAGGCGGTTCCATCATCCTCTTCTTCTCTGGAGGGGAAGCCTCAACCGGAGCCCCGCCTGCCCTCTTTTTTCTTTCAGAAATGCTCGCCAGTGCGGTCCATTCTCCTTTCTCCGCCATCTTCTCTCTAACAATCTCACTCTTGCAGGGGAAAATTTCAGAGTGGAGGCACAAGGATATGAATCGGCGGGCGCCGCCCCCATCTTATCCTTGTAGGCCTTGGGCAGCGCATCCACCCTCACGATGGTTCGCATTCCAGGACCCATATCAATATTCGCGCCCTAACAATGCGAGGGCCTGATGTTAACACGTGGTTCCTGCACTGCATCCTGATCGTACACGTGGCGCCTGGCCGGCCTCCACTCGATTGCTTGATTTGCTGACTCATCTGTCTGACTTTGCAGGACTTTTGACCAGGTCAAACCTCGGCCGCGAGGATTCAACCTAACCTCGTTCCCGACATCCCAAGACACCCCTGATAACCTCGGGCACGAGGTTACGAAGCAACGCTTGTCACAGTCAGCTTCACCTAACTGCACCGTTCCCCGTACAAGGCACCTTTTTCCAGACCCGCAAATCAAGGATCCGCATATTTCAGCCATCACGGATCCCCAGAAGAAGTACCAATATTAAAAGATATCGTCCTTCCTTCTCAGGCCTCTCCGGTGGCAGACAAACGGCGCGGACCTAGAGCCCATCCATCACTTTTTCTCCGAAAAACCAGGGTGAAGCTATACACTCCAACAGCTACAAATAGTGCTGAACAGTTCCCCAACACGGAGAGAAAAAAAGGTGGCAAGAAAGTAAGCAACAAAGAAGAGAAAACTCCATTAACCTACACTCTCATTGGAACAGAGCTCCAACCGAGGAACTCTCTTCTTTCTCTTCTTCTTTCTTCTTTCCAAAGACACTGTATAAGCCTTCAAGGCTATTTTTTCTTCATTAGTGAAACTTCTTCGCTGACCGACTGGTGGACGTAGGGGATTTCCTCCCTGAACCACCTTAAATCTCTGTGTGTTCCTCTAGATGCTCTGAACTGATTCTCTCCTTGAGCTTTCATTAACAGGCTCACCCCTTTGCGCGCCGCTGTCTCCCGGAACTCTCTTTCTCTTTGGTGTTTCTTGGGACCCCACATCCTACGTCAATAATAGTATTGAATAACAGTAAAATGACTATTATTCTATTAAAATAGCTTAATATATAAGAAATCAGTATCTAAACACTAGTATTCTACTTAAATGTAATGAAATATCTTCGAATATTTATGTAATTGCGAATATTCTTTTAAAATATTTTGATACATAATAAATTAGTCTTTAAATGAGTATCTTTAGCTAAATGTTATTGACGTAACAATAAATAGTTATATATTTGCTAGTATCTATTAAAATACATTGATATGTAATGAATCAATCTCTAAATATATGTATTTAGCTAAAATACATCTATATATAATGAAATATCTATATTATTACTAGTGTTCAATTAAAATATCTTGATATATATCATAATGATCTTTAAATACATGTATTCTATTGAAATATTTATATAACAATCAATAGTTGTAAAATTATCAGTAATCTAATAAAAAAGATTGATATGCGATGAACGGGTGCCAAAATTCTATCTAGTATTATGTTCAAATGCAATGAAATAATATAAAAAAAATGTATAATTACAAATACTTAATTGTATGATTACCGATATTCAATTAAAATACTTTGATATATCGAATTGATTTTTCAATAATTGTATTACTTGAAATATATTGATACAACAATGTATCATTGTTAAACTATTGATGTTCTCTTAAAATATTTTAGTATATAATAGATAATTGTCTAAGTGCTAGTATGCGGTTCAAGGAGAATAAAAAAAGCAAATACTAGTTTGAATAAAAAGGCATTGATATATAAATGCTCGAATTTATTAGAATATATTGACATCTCATCAAATAATTATATAATTTCTTGTATTCAATTAAAATACCTTGGTCTATATTGAATTGGTTTTTACATACATGTATTTACTGAAAATAAAATGATATATCAATCAACAATTACAAGATTATAAGTATTCTATTAAAATAACTTGATACATAACGAATGAGCATCTAAATACTAGTTTTTCTATTCAAATATAATGAAATATCATCGAATAGTCATATAATTATAAGTATTCAGTCAAAGTGATGTAATGTCTAATGAACTATTCTGTAAATCCAAGTATTCACCTTATATTAGTTAATATAGTATTGAATATTTATATAATTATAATTATTTAGATAAGATACATTGATATGTAATGAATTGGTCCGTAAAAGTGTAAATTTAGTTAAAATATATTGATATATTATCAAATTATTATACAATTCCTATTATTCAATTAATATACCTCGATGAATTATGAATTAATTTTTAATTCTAGTATATTCTTATGAAATATAATGAAATAGCATTGAATAGTTGTATAATTACAACTGTTCCTTTGAAATAACTTGATATATAATGAATCAACCTCTAAATACGTGTATTCAACTTAAATGCGTCGATGTGACATTGGGTGATTGTGTATTTAAGAGCATTCGGTTAAAATACTTCTATATGTAATGAGTTGGCAACCAGTAGTTTACAATTTAGTTGAAATATATCGATATATCTTCAAAAATATGTTCAATTGCTAGTCTTCAATTAAAATACCTTGTTATATATCGAATTGATCATAAAATGCTTATATTCACTTGAAATATATTCATATGATAATATATCATTATAAAATTATTGATGTTCTATTAAAATATTTTATTATGTAATAGATTATCCTCTAAGTATTAGTATCCGGTTAAAAGCGAATCAAACAAAAATAAATAGTTGTATAACTCAAGTATTTAGTTTAAATAACTTGACATATGATGAATTAGTCCCTAAATACTTGTATTAAGCTTTAATTAAGTGATATAGGAACCAAACGTTATGTAGTTGATGATATTACGTTAAATTATATTAATCTATTGCAAATCGGTTTCTAAAAATGTCCATTCAGTTTAGTTTAGGTATTCAATATATCATTATACAATTATGCAATTTTCCTTATTCAATTAAAACATCTTCATATACATCAAATTCGGATATAAAAATATATATATTTATATTAAATTAAAATACATCGATATATTGATGAATAAATAAAATATGGTCATTGTTCTGTTAAAATAGCTTAATATTTAAGGAATCAGTCTCTAAGCAATAGTATTCTACTGATATATAATGAAATATTTTTGAAAAGTTATGTAATTATAAATGCTTTATTAAAATATTTTGATATCTAATAAATCGATCTTCAAATGCATATATTCAGCTAATGTTATCGACATAACAATAAATAGTTATATATTTGCTAGTATTCTGTAAAAATACACTAATATATAATGAATCGGTTTCTAAATATATATATATTTAGTTGAAATACATTGATATATTATAAACTAATTATATAATTGCTAGTATTCAAGTTAGAAAATTGATATCTTGCCTCACATGCCTATGATGAAAAACTCACAACTAAAACTCTCTCTACTCGTTTATCATTCTTTTCTTTAATTCTCTTATGTAGTAGTACTTGCCAAAATAAAAATCAATCATCCGGTTCCAAGCTAAGCAAACACTAGCATCAATAAACTAAATAAAAGCAATTATAAGCAAGCGTATGATCTCAATTTTATTACAAATACTGTTAATAATAGTAACTATAGCGAATGTAATGATCAAAAGATAACACATATGAATGCATATTAAAATCACGGATTAAGACTCATTTTAGTTATTAATAAATTTTACACAATTAGGCTCTTAGGTTCTTGGTTTATTGCTCAACTACTTTTTTTTACTATAAATCATAACCCTCAACATCAAATTAGTCATAAATAGTCATAAATAGTCATCAGTGTTACGTTAGATATCGTTACCCCGAAAGCTCGAGCTAAGAGAGGACGTAAAAACAATATAAAATTTCTTTTAATATTCGTTGTTATACTTTAAAAAAAATCATATATCACATTTTAGTTTGATTAATGAGTTAAGTTTCACAACCCGTACATTGCGCATACTTGAGCTAAGTTCTAACGCTTGTATTTTACGTTCATTCCAATACTTTTTGTGAGTAATTTTACTTTGGTGTTTGGGAAATTCGTGACTTGAGTACTTCTCAAAAGATCACCTATCCCAGTACTGCTCATAACAAATCACTTTGTGGCCTCCTAAATAGTTGGCTTCACTAAAACAATGTAGGGCATCATCGATCGACATGTTTAATCGCTAATTAGCTATGAAATAGCAACGAAAAAATTAGTTGGTCATCATTTCCTGATTGGCTTACCTTCTTGAATACATTACTATAAGTTCATAGGTGTCGTCAATGACTTATTTGCTTTGATGCATTAGTTGTAAACACCTCGCGGTGAAATTTAATTAATTTCTTTCGGATGCTTCACTATAAACATTGCCAAATTCACTATTTTGGGGGGGCACTTGGAAAGCAAAGTATTCACAAAATGAATTTATTTTTTCATTCATTTGATAAACATTGATTCTTTGGAGGTTGGCCTAGGAGCTGCAAAAAGAGCTTTAGTTCTGTGAAAAGCCTTCAATTTAACAATCAATGTTGTTGTTTCCCATTAAACAGACTGAATGGACGAGTCAGGAGTAAACCCTATGTGCCTATTTATTTAGTAAGTTAAAATCAACCTAATTTAATTTTAAATTAATATATTACATCACATATAAAATTTAATATTAAAAATTAATTTTATTTCATATTCTACGTATTACTAAAATAATAACTAACTTATATCATATTTCTGCATATCTTCATATAATAATTAATATTAATATTGCTATTTAAATCTAAATTTAATTTTATTAAAATT
>JAEMOT010001748.1:139911-169213 GCA_019297695.1 Apostasia ramifera | reverse complement strand
AAAGTCATTCCAAGTGAATGTTTGACTACCCAACATCGATTAATGATTTTAGATTCCGAGATAAAGTATTGGAGAAGAAATTATAAGTCAAAATTCTATCCTCGGACTCGATGGTGGAATCTAAAGAATGAGAACAAATGTATATTTAAGAAGAAGGTTCTAGAACTTGGGCAATAAAACATTAACGGGGAAACTGATCTTATGTGGTTGACAGTTGCTAACTGTATCCGTAAGGTGGCGAAGGATGTGCTTGGAGAATCCAAAGGAATGATTCCAAATAATAAAGATACTTGGTGGTGGAAAATGACGTACAAAAAAAAAATTAAGGAGAAGAAAATTTATTATAGAGATTGGTTTAAAAATAAAAAAATAATGATAAGTGGGAGAAATATAAAGTGGCTCGACGAGAATCTAAGAAAGCAATAGGCAATGCAAAAAATATGGCTCTTGAGGATTTATATAAGAAGCTAGACACTAAAGAAGGAGAAAGACAATTATATAGGATTGCCAAGGCAAGAGATAGAAAAAACAAAAGATTTAATTGAAGTAAAATGTATTAAAGATGAAGATCAAAGAGTACTTTTTATGGAAGAGATATCAAAAATAGATGGATGAATTACTTTCAACAGCTTTTCAATGAAAATTATGAAAATTCAGTTGATCTTACAGAATTCAGCACCCTAAAAGAAGGTAAAAATTATTCTTACATCCGACGTATTAGTAAAGCTGAAGTCTGGAAAGCCTTAAAGAAGATGAAGCATAGAAAAACAATAGGAGCAGAAAACATTCCAATTGATGTTTGGCAGTGCTTAGGAGATGAAGGAGTTTCTTGGCTCACTAGATTGTTTAATATGATTTTGAAGACTAAAAGGATGTCAAATGAATGGAGAAAGAGTATATTAGTACCTATTTATAAGAATAAAGGCGATGTACAAAATTGTACCAATTATAGAGGAATTAAATTAATGAGTCATACTTTAAAACTTTAGGAGAGGGTAATCGAACAAAGGTTACGCCATAATACTAAGGTATCAGAGAATCAGTTTGGTTTTATGCTAGGTAGATCTACTATAGAAGTCATTCATTTATTAAAAAGTTTAATGGAGAAATTTAAGGAGAGAAAGGAAAATTTACATTTGGTTTTTATTGATTTGAAAAAAGCTTATGATAAAGTCTTAAGAGAAGTACTTTGGAGAGTTTTAGAAAAGAAAGAGATTTGCACTGCTTATATTCAAGTTATTAAGGACATGTATGAAGGAGCTGTTACCTCTATTTGGACACAAGGAGGTTTGACTAAGGATTTTCCTATTACAGTTGGATTACACCAAGGCTCGGCTTTAAGTCCGTATCTTTTTGCTTTGATTATGGAAGCCATGACTGGACATATCCAAGATGAAGTACCTTGGTGTATGCTCTTCGCAGATGATATTATCCTTATTGAGAAAACTAAAGAGGGAGCTAAAGCGAAACTAGAGCTTTGAAGGAATGTTCTAGAATCTAAAGGTTTTCATCTCAGTAGATCAAAAACTGAATATATGGAGTGCACATTTAGTCAAGAAAGAAATAGTTATATTGGAGATGTGACAATTGGTGATCAAATTGTCAAGAACAGTGAGCGCTTTAGATATCTTGGATCAATTATACAAAATATGGCAAAATAAATAATAACGTTATTAGCAGGATTTAAGCAGAATGAGTAAAATGGAGAAATGCTTCTGGTGTGTTGTGCGATAGAAAAATTTCATCCAGAATCAAGGGTAAATTTTATAAAATTGTAGTAAGACCAGCGATGATATATTGTGCTGAATGTTGGCCTGCAAAGAGGAAATATACAAATAAAATAAATATTGCACAAAAGAGGATGTTAAGGTGGATGTGTGGATATACACGAAAGGATAGAATGAGAAATGAGTATATCCGAAAGAAGGTTGGTGTTGTACCAATTGAGGATAAACTTAGAGAAAGTCGGCTTAGATGGTTTGGATATCTAAATTGTAGGCCGATTGAAGCTCCAGTTAGAAAATTTGAGTTATTGGATTTTGCCCATGTACAAAGAGGAAGAGGGAGACCAAAGAAAACATGACAAGAAACTATAAGGAGTGATCTTAGTTACTTAAACTTAGATAAGAATTTGGTAACTGATAGAGCGCAATGGAAACAAAAGATTCATGTAGCCGACCCCACCTAGTGGGATTAAGGCTTGGTTGTTGTTGTTGTTGTTTAATTAATAATATAAGTATAATTAAGAAATAATTAATAAATGGAGTATGTTTCTGGTGGCGTTAACTAACGTCGTTAGATTAAGAAGTCACCCATGAAACAGAAGTCACTTGTCTCTCGGCGACTTCTTTTTTTTAAAAAAAAAATTTAAATATATTTTGTACTATTTTTAATATATTAATTAAATCATGTTTATATTTAAATATTTAAATTATAAAAATATAATATAATATTTAATATTTATATATTATTTTTAAAATTTAAAAAGATTATAAAAATGAAAGAATAGAAAAGTTTATAAGTATTTATAAATATTAGAATAAGATTCACTATTAATTTTTTAATAAAATAATTTATATTATTAAAATTAATATTAAATTTTATTTTAATATTTATATATAAATATTATCAAAGTTCTCTATTTTTTATTTTATATTTTTTTAAGAAAGAGATTTATATAATGACAATATGAAATTATTCTAAAAAAATTTATATTATATAACTTTAATTACATAAAAATTTATTAATTAGTTGAAGTTAATTATAATAAAAATTATATTATGTAAACTTATTTTAGTATAATCTCATATTATTATAAAAATAATATTAATATATTATTAAAAAAAATTCAAGAGAGATGCAGTCCGTTTGGGAAAGAGCAGGAGAATAAGTCATGGGCCTGAAAATGTGATAATTTATGAGAAAATTCGGATGAGTAAGAGTTTTTCAAATTTATTTTAAAAAAAATAAAAAAATTTTCAATTTTTAATTTTTTAAGCAAATTTTAACTTTTGAAGCAAATTTTAAGTTGCACATCATAACATAAATCATTCTCCTAAAAACTAATATTAAATATGTGAGCGACGAGATTATTTTTTCATATCATATTAATATTATTTTTTAATAATATGAGATTATTCTAAAATAAGTTTACATAATATAACTTTAATTGTAATTAATTTTAACTAATTAATAAGTTTTTAAATTAAAATTATATAATGTAAACTTATTTTAGAATAATCCCATATTGCCATCACGTAAAATGAAAAATTAGGAAAGTTTTATAAGTATTTATATATAAATATTAGAATAAGATTTAATATTAGTTTTAATAATATAAATTATTTTTTTAAAAACTAATATTATGTACTTATTTTAATATTTATATATAAATCAGACTTTCCTATTCTTTTATTTTATAAATTTTTAAATTTAAGAAATAATATGTAAATATTAAATATCATATTACATCTTTGTAATTTAAATATTTAAATATAAATATGATTTGATTAATGTATTAAAATTAGTACAAAATATATTTAATAATATTTTTTTTAGAAAGGAAGTCGCCTAGACATGACAACTTCTGCATAACATAAGCCGCCCGGCGGACGAGTCATTTTTGTTTAACAGAAGTCGCTTGTCCGCCGGACGACTTCTTAATCTAACGGTGTTACTTAACGCCATCAGAATCACGCTCCCTTTTTAATTTTTTTTAATTATATTTATATTGTTATTTAGTTAATTAAAAAGACTTTTAAATTTTAAAAATCATCTTTGAATTGTAAGTTGAATTTTAAATAAGATAAAAAAAATTTAATTTATAAATCTAATAAAAAACTAATTTAATATGAAAAAAATATAAAATATAGAATAAATTAATTCTAATATTTATATTTATATTAAATGTATAATATAATTAATTTTTATAATTAAAATTTTTGTTGGGCTAAAAAAAAGCTGGAATTAAATGAAATAGAGCACAATAAATTTTTCAATACTATATGCACGTTCAAAAATTATATTTTTATGTAGTTTTGGTGTTATAATGCATTGCAAATTATTTTAAATTACATTATTATATTTAAATATGTTTCAGTTATGAGTATGTATAAATTATATTTAAATATGGCTTTAGTTTTAAAAAGCATATTCGAATTAGATTTAAAATTTTTTAGTTATATAAATTGACACACTATAAATAAGTTGTATTTGATATGATTTTAGCTATAAAATTTCAAGTCAAGGTGTACAAATTATATTTTAATGCCATGTTAATGATGTAAATTTCATCAAATACCATTTTAACTATATAAATAATATTCAAATGTATATAATTATATAAATAAAAATATATTGGTACATAAATTCATATATAAATATAATTTTGAAATACATGAGTAAATTAATATAAAAATACGTATACATATAAATTCATGTACAGTTACAATCTCATATATGACTGTGCAACGTGCATAAATAAATTTGTATATTAATAAATATATATAGATGAATTTTTATATATATATATACATATTAACAGTGCATCACTTATATATAAATATGTATATATAGATTATTTATATATCTACTAAAATATTATATCATAAAAATTTGGGATGTGTCGCTCCGAAAGAAGCTTTTTTATAGGCAACGCCCTCTAAATCAAATATTTACAAATGACACCCTCTAAATCCAATGTTTACAGACGATACTTCCAAACAGAAGTTAAAGTGGAAGTGTTGTCTGTAAAAATAGAGGGTGCAGTCTGTAAATATGGGATTTAGGTGGTGCCACTTGTAAATATTTAATTTAGATAATACTGCCTGTTAAAAAAGCTTTTTTTTAATGATAAATGTAAATTTTATATTTAAATATAAAAAATTAATTTTTTTAGAAAAAATTAATTTTTAGTATTTAAATATGAAGGAATTTCTTAAAAAAAATTATTGATGAGAAAATTTAATATTTGAATAAAAACTTATTTTTGCACAAGAAAATGAACTTTTCTATTCAAATATAAAAAAAAATTGCAAAAATATTTATATTTAAATAAAAGTCCAATTCATGGAGGTATTTAAATATATATAAAAAAAAATTCAGTCATGACTAATGAATGACCTTTCACAGAATATTCCCACCCGTGCGGCCAACTCTCGCATTCAAGAAAAATACTTGAGTTCGAAGAGCTCACTACGTCACCATTTCATACACCAATTAAATGACGACAGCTGACAGTGGGCGACCCACTACAATTGGGTTCGGAGATCAATGTGCTTGTTATAGGCATAAAATTTTTTGTTATATATAAATATGCTTATAACAAGCACATTTAGATATAAAAGTGCTTGTTATAGACAGAAATGTGCTTATTATAAGTATAAATATACTTATTATAAGCATAAATATGCTTGTTATAAACATAAAGATTCTTGTTATAGACTGTTATAGGCATAAAAGTGCTTGTTATAAGCTGTATAGACATAAATATGCTTGTTATATGCATAAATATGCTTATTATAAGCATAAATATATATAACTAAATACTTTTATACCTATAACAAGCACTTTTATGTCTATAACAAGAATATCGATCTCCGAACCCAATTGCAGTGGGCCGCTCGCTGCCAGCTGTTGTTATTTAATTAATATATGAAATGGTGATGTGACGAACTCTCCAAACCTAAATATTTTTTCGCATGCAGCGGGGCTGTTGAACCTGCACGTGCTTCTGGACTTGCACGTGCGCCCGAAGCACGTAAGAAGCTGCCTTAAAATTATCACAGAAAATGTCATAATTTAATTTGGGACTAATAATAAAACATAAAAATCCAACTGACCCACCGGATTTATAACAAAATGCAAATAAAATACTTAACATAAATTACTTAGGAGTATTTAATTTAATGTCATATTGATGATATATTATATTATTTTAAAAAGTAATTAATTAATTTAATAATATATATAAATAAGTTTTTTAAATTAATAATTTAGTTGAAAGCAATTTTTTTCTTAACATAAATTTTAATTATAAAAATTAATTTTATTTTACATCTAATATAAATATGAATATTAGAGTTCAAAATATTTCATATTTTATATAATTTTTAACATTAAAATAAATTTTTTTCATATTAAATTTAAAAAATAATTTTTTTTTTTCTGTTGTGCAGAAAAAAAGTCGAACTAAACGAAGCCCAATTAATATTTTATAAAATCAATTTTACTGTGAAAAAGAAATAATAGCAAAGCCCTATTTGTATTTACAAATTAATTAGTCAGTAATTTCATATTTATATATTAACTATTCAAATTTTATTTATGCCATTCAGCTCGTAATTTTAAGTATTATATAGATGCCGCTTAGATTAACATCAGTTAAAAATATTATAAAATATGTATAAAATATTTCATCTGTAATCCATTGTTGTCCCAGTAATCTCACGACCACAAGCTGACAATGCTAGCCAACCACTACCAGACCTGGGCACGGGCCTGGGGACCCGGCCCGGCACTTAAAGTCTTAACAATTTTTTTACTTGTTATGGAGAATAGCTTACCATTCGTCGACCCAGCTCGACGCGGCACTTAAAAGCTTGACAATTTTTTTATTTGTTATGGAGAAGAGCTTACCATTCGGGTCGACCTGGCTCGACCCAGCTCAAGACCATGTCAAATTTGATCATGTAAATTGATCCGAATATATATGTATATCTGTGATTTAACCTGCTCACTGGGTGACATGGCCCGAGCCCGGCCCGAGCCAAATAGATGCCCAAGTCTAACCACCACCAACTCTCTAAAATGCTCGTTACTAGCCACCGCACTAGTAGGCACTATCAACTTTTACTGTCGTCATCCATAAGATAGCACAGTGAAGTGTGTGCAAATAAATTTTAAAAGATAATTTATATATGAATATAATTTTTTAAAATGAATAATAGTAATTGCCTAATTTAATATGAAGCTTTAAATATATATAGTTTGGTCCATGTAATAATCACATATTTTATCATATTTTCATTTCTTTGTCACTTCAATATTTTGAGTTGAATATTAATCCCATATTTTGACCTCTTTAGGCCAATGATCAATACATCAAACTACCTCATTTTTTTCACTTAGGGGGCGTTTGGTTCATTGTTATTTTGATGTTATGTAATTCAGATATCATCTTTTAACTAATAATTTAATAATCTAATAAAAAATTATTTATAGATATCATTAAACTAAACAATTGCTTTCTTTAGATAACATAATATAACATCAAGATAATATTGAATCAAATGCCCCCTAAAATTAATACAAACTCATTACTTCACTTAAGGCTATAAATGAATTCAAACCGAGCAATGGTCTATTCAAGCACATGTTTATTTACTAAATTCAAGTTCATACTTTTTTAAATTTTATTCGAGCATAATTTTCAAATATAAAAGACATGTTTTAGCTTAATTTACGTGACTCGTAAATAAAGTCACTGATATATTTGTAAACGAACTTATATATATTTCAATGCACAAACACAAAAATTATTAATAAACTCTCATTAACATTTTACTATATTCTTGAACAATATCATCACCATTTTTAATCATAATTTATGAATTTTAATTATTAATAAAAAAATATAACCAAAATGTTTAAATAAACTATTAATTGCATTATAAAAGAGCATTATATTAAGCTTTATAATCAAACAAACAATACATATTTATAAGCTTCATGTAAATAATTGAAGAATATTAACTAATCGAGCAATAATATATTCAAATTCGTTCATTTATTGTATTTTTAAAATTATTAATTAATATTAATAAACTAAATATAAATAAGCTTTTATTGAGTCGAATATCAAGCACTTCATCGATGATGCTCAGTTAACTCGAATGAATTTTCTAACCATCTATTTTTGATACTTCTTTCATAAAAAGTACTCTTTGATTTTCATCTTTAATACATATTTTAATTAAATCTTTAATTTTTCTATCTCTTGCCTTGGCAATTCTATATAATTGTCTTTCTCCTTCTTTAGTGTCTAGCTTCTTATATAAATCCTCAAGAGCCATATTTTTTGCATTGTCTACTGCTTTCTTAGACTCTCGTCGAGCCACTTTATATTTCTCACTTATCATTATTTTTGTTTTTAAACCAATCTCTATAACAAATCTTCTTCTCCTTAATTTTTTCTTGTACATCATCTTTTCACCACCAAGTATCTTTATTAAGTGGGAGAAAAGGCCGTACATAAACAATAAGATTTTTCTACAACCACGTTAAATAGGAAAAATTATTAGTTACCACATCATTTTAACCGTGTCTCAAAATGGCGCCTCGCGTTGTTTCTCGCTCGGAGCTAGCGGTGAGTCCCGCGTGCGCACATGTCGTACACCTATTTGCTCCGAATAACTGTTGTGGCGCAGTGTTCGAACATAAATCTGTTTTTTTTTTTTTGGGGGTAAATTGAAGGTGCTTTTCAATTACAACTTCTACAGTGAACACATCAGAAAAAGTTCAGTGACAGTTTCATGACAACAATTTTTCAGGACCTACATCAAATAATAACTAGAGATGTTAAATATGCAGAGATCAGAAGTCATTTTAAGGAATGGAATCAACATTCACAGATAAATATAGGCGTGTAATCTAACTGGTTAAAGAACAAGAACAAGAACAAGAACAAGAACAGAAACACCTTTTTAATTAGGTGTGAAGATAATTAGCTGCCATCATCAGCTCCAAGGTTATCTCAGGCTCAATATGAAACTCTGTCTCCTTGCCACTGCAGTAAGGAAAACAAGTGATGGGAAAAAGAATATAAACAAAAAAAAGGGTTAAATTATATTTGGGTCCCTAAGTTTGGACTTGAATTTAGTGTAATCAAGTCCCTAGCATATTTCATTCATTTTATTTTAATCTTGTAGGCAAATTTGCAGTTTTTCAGAACATCTTGAAAACATTGAAAATAGAGCATTCAGGATTTTGATATCAAGAATCTCGGTTCCCCTTTATCTCACTTCCGAATTTCAAAATCGACTCAAATAGTGGTGAAACGATAAAAGATGGGGATAGGCCAAAAGATCAGAAAACCTTTTGGTGCATTCAAATCCAAACTATGACGCAAGTGAAAAAACGCAAGAAAATGCCATATGTTCTGCGAAAAGCTTGAATACTGCAAATGCATTGATATTTTAAAGCAGTCCTTCCCTCTTCTTATCACGACGATCATTTTTGTCAAGAACTAATAGCAGCAAATGCATGCCATATTTTAACAATTTCCTCCATGGAAAGATTTAAGCTGCTTGTAGAGCATACGTCGGTGATCCAATTACAGAAAATTCAAAGTTTGGGCTGTAAACCTTGGTGATCCAATTGCAGTAAATTCAAAGTTGGGGACTATTTCAAGTCCCCAATCTCAGGGACTTGGATGTGATTAATCCTAAAGAAAAATATATTTCAAAATTCAGTTTTACTAGCTAATAATGACGACAAAGTTCACAAGATTGGTGGCCGCCAATTAGAGAAATCGTAGCCTTTTAAGAACACAATTGAGAAATTCTGTAGTTATTAACTGACGCCATAATATGTAGGCATCACAGTATTAAAAAAATAATCACAACTGAGCCACTATCTTGTTTTCATATATTTTGAGTTAATTCAAGTAGGATTAGACAAACTCCTTATGATCCAAGGACCTAGGGCGTGGATGCAAGGACCTAGGGCGGTTACATCCCTAGTTAATTTTCTATTTGCTTGGACCAAAACACTTAACCCTTCTATCCAAGGTAGGATAGTCCAATCCCGTTCTGACATGTGGACAATGCATAGTTCAATACTTGTTTCGGGCAGCGGTTGACTATCTGGTCTAAGTAATGCGTCAGTCATTCCGAGGTATAACGCGTGATCAGAATCACGTCTATATACATACTACATGTACATAAGTACTCATCTACATGAGAAACCCATGCATTCATATATACATAGGTCCCAATACATTAAAAGCAAATACATGAAAATGCCGAAATCGAGAATCTATGAGTAATTCGAGGTATAGGATGTAGCGATGTGGCTCCACGTCATTAAGTCAATGACAACTTTAATGCTCTTGCATCTAACTCCTTGTTTTAAATGAACTCAACCTTGAGGTCCAGCGATGTAGAAAGATGGAGTTTATCTTGATCTTTCTTCTCTTTATAAGCTAGGGCAACTTGGGGTCACTTAGAGAGATTCCTAAAATTTGCAAAACTTATTGATGGTGACATAAAATATCCTTTAGGGTTTCTCACAAGATGAACATGACATGATAACTCAAATTTTTCTTCCACCTTTTTGTACTTTTTTTTTTTACCTTTCTCCTAAGCCCACCGCATTCTAAGGTTGATTTTAGCTTCCTACATAATATGTCCTCGTTGTTCCGCCTAGTTTAATATCAAATGAGGACATCAACTGCAGTTCTTTTACCCTTCAAACTGACTTACAAAAATTAATTCAGTGGCCAAAGTGTACATGGATCACCCTATGTAGCCGACTTTGGCCTCATCCCACATACCCATGTTTATCCTTATCCAACATAGACTCATTTTCCCATGTATAATAAAGCTAAGGCAACCCTTGATAAACAAGACTTGGTAGCATGGAGTAGTCATGTGGTTTTGTCAACCAATCAAGTTGAACAAGCCTAATCTTATTCTAAAAAATTGTTGTACTTAGTCGTGTACTAAGTCTTCAAGCAATCATCGTCTTCAAAATGGTGTTTGTTCCTTGAATAGCCTTTGTGTTTGCTTGACGTTGTTCAGGCAGACCTTTAAAAGTTCAAGCATGTTCAAATGAACAACTCACTATTCAGATTTCTTTAAGCAGCTCCGCAATGGGATGCTCTCAGGCTTCTCTTCCTCATTTTCTCTACTCAACAATCATCAATCATTCGTCATTCATTGTTCGTCGGAGCTTGATATTTTATAAGAAGGCTTTTAGTGGTTGACAGTTTGAGGTTACTAGGATACTTGATGGATTTTTTAAGAACTCCAGTTTGATCACCAGATCACAAATTACAAGAAACTATAAAACCTTTTATATTTTGCGAGGTCAATCAAGACAGTACAAATGACAACAATCACATTGAACATATATAGTTCAAAGGAATTCATTGTTTTTAATTATTGCACATGTGAAGTTACACCCTCTATCTCAAAGCAATTGACTTCACCATCCGGGAAGGAAACAGATTGTTCAAGATCAAGAACAAACATAAAGGAACATAAGAGCCATGTCGGGAAAGTTTTGGGTGACATGATAGTTACAATAAAGAATTTAAAGATGGCAATTTTGGAATACAGTACAAGTAACCCTCACGGCAATATGAGTCATCATATTGTTGCAAATACTCCAAATAGCAGAGTTCCTAAGCGGAGAACAACTACTCCAAATCATTCGCAAAAACGTAAGCTTTATAGTCTACCAAGAAATCCGGGATTAACGGTAGAATCAAATTTACGTCTTGTTCTCGATTGAAATTCCACATCCCAAGCTAGCAATGATAATGGATAACTGTTAATTTATAGACCCGTAATATTATCAAAAATCGGAAGGTAAGTAACCTGGAGAATTGCAGCGACCAGTAGAAGTATTGGCAGATCTTCTCCAAAATCGGAGTGCTAATCTCCGGAAAAGTCACCTCGCCATGCTCCGTCTCCGCAAAGCTACCTGCCACACGCGACGAGAGACATCGCGATCAGGGAACCGAAACCCTAGACCTAGTCTCCTGTGAGCAGATGGAAGATGAAGGAACCTGGGGAGGTGAGCATGTTCCGAATCGTTTGAGAGACCATGGCCGCCTTCTTATCAACGACAAATTCGAACCCCTCGGCGCTTATAAGCTTCACCGTGTCCTCCTTCATCTTCCTCTTCCTCTTCGTCTTCCTTCTCTCCGCCGTCCCACGGCTTGTCCCCTCGCGCTCTAGTTTGTAAATTATAAATTTGATTGAGGACTAATTGGTAAATTCACAGTCAATATGAGCAGGTTTAGTTAAAATGACCAATTTAGATACCAAACATACACGAATTACAACAAAGTTAACCATTTGAGCGCCATCTGGGTGCGCCATCTGGGTGCCTTTGCAGTTACCTATTAGGGCCGATATGACTGATGGCTTTGTAATAGTGACTTTTGATTGTCGGGAGGTCTTCAAAGTTGAACGTAACAGGAATTCGGGATGTCGTGTCCGAATGCAAGTGATCAGTTACAGTGGCCGAGATCTTAGCACACAATATGAAGATTGACTTCAAATACAATATAGATGGCACTCAGATAGTATTTTAGTCGATTTCAATTGAGTAAAATAATTGTAGTTGTTTGTTATGAGCTTCATGCACGACATCGAAAACTGTGACGCCCGTGGCCGAAGAGGACGGAGAGTGACGCCGGGTGATGTCCTAAGAGAAAGAAATCACTAAGGCAAAGTGCGGCTCCTGGCAGGCTTCTAGGCCGAATAATGAGTGGTGAGAGGGGCGCAGGAATGAATCGTCCCACATCGAAAAGGGAGGGAAATCCTGAGTTGTATAAGTAGATAACGTGATCTCAAATAGTAGAGACGCTTTTTGGGGCAAAACCGTGAGGCTAGTGATGGAAAACTCCGTAGTTGAGCGTGCTTGGGCTGGAGTAGTACTGGGATGGGTGACCTCCTGGGAAGCACTCAAGTCACGCAGTTTTCCTGCAGACAATACCCCTCTATAATGAGATCACGGGATATTACAATATAGTATCAGAGCCGACCTCCCGCAGTACGATGTGGTTCGAGGACGAACCAGGCGGAAGCTGGTGGGCCTGTGACGCCCACGCCCGAAGAGGGCGGGGAGTGACACCGGGTGATGTCCTAAGAGAAAGAAATTACTGAGGCAAAGTGCGGCTCCTGGCAGGCTTCTAGGCCGAATAATGAGTAGTGAGAGGGGCGCAAGAATAAATCGTCCCACATCGGAAAGGGAGAGAGATCTTTAGTTGTATAAGTAGATAACGTGATCTCAAATAATAAAGGTGTTTTTTGGGGCAAAATCGTGAGGCTAGTGATGGAAAACTCCGTAGTTGAGCGTGCTTGAGCTGGAGTAACACTGGGATGGGTGACCTCCTGGGAAGCACTCAAATCACGCAATTTTCCTAAAGCCGAAGCGGACAATATTTCTATAATGAAATCACGGGATATTACAAAAAGTGATTGAGCAAAATTAAAGATCAAAACTTTGTGATTTTGTCATCGTTTTTGTGCTTGATCATTCTTTGATAGTTGTTCTAGATTGGCTTTGCCATCCCCCAAGCATTTGTAATAGGATAGTGTGCCATGGAAGTATGAAATTAATTTAAATCAAGGTTTAGATAATAAATTGTCTCAATAGATATTGAGATTTGTTTTTTTTTTAATTTATGTAATATATAAAATAAAATTTATTTTAATATTACTGGTTGTATAAATTAAAAAATAGTAATTTAATATTAAAATTAAGATTCTAATTAGTTTTTATAGTTAACCCATAATTATATTTATAAGTTTTAAATACTTACTAATATGTCCCTAGATTTTAACTAATATAATATTAAAGAAAACCTAAAATTAAATTTATTATATATTTTAATCTGGTTATGTGGTATTGAATACTGGTCTTTAAAGTAGAAATATAAAAATAAAATGAGTAATGTAAAAATGAAGATACTAAAGTGGATGAGCGAGAATATGTAAAAAAATAATGAGAAATTAGTATGTTTGCGAAAAGATCAGAGTGATTTCAATTGAAGATAAGTCCTGAAAGAGTTGGCTTAGAGGGCATTTGATTCAATGTTATCTTGATATTATGTTATGTTATTTAGAGAAGATAATTATTTAGTTTAATGATATCTATAAATAATCTTCTATTTGATTATAAAATTATTAGTCAAAAGATGACATCTAAATTACATAACATAATACCAAAATAACAACGAATCAAACGCCCCCTTAGATGACTTGGATATATAAATGTAGGTAAATAAAAGTGTCAGTAAGAAAAGTTGAATTATTGAATTTTATTGATGATATAAAAAAAGGCCAAAATAAATATGATAAGAAATAATAAAAAATAATTTTACATATTTATAGTTAAATAAAATTTTTTTATTTAATAGGGTCTAATAAAAATAATATTTTTATATATTTAATTCTACCTAATGAAATAAAGACTTAGTTTGTTGTCATTATTATATATTTTTATATTCAAATAAATATTTTATGTTAAAAAAATATAAAATAAAATTGGTTATTTGTCATACTTTATTTTCTATTGCTCACTCTATTTTTAATATGTATTAATTAAAATTTAAAAATCTATTAATAAATTTTAAAATTTATAGCCTAAAATATAATTAGTAGTTAATTACAAGTATGTATCAACAAAGTTATTAAATTTTATAGATAAAAGTGTAATTAAAAATTGACTATATGAAGGTAATATTGATAATTAATTTTAAAAATTATGTTTAATGTGATATATGAAGGTAATATAAATTCATCAAATAATCCCAATATCGAAGCGTTATTTTAATCATTTTTTTTAATTTTTTTAATTATTAAGTAAATAAACTTAATTATAAAAAAATCCTAATTTTCTCATTTTTTGGACGCAGGAGTTCCACCGTTTCTCGAAGCTGGAACCAATTAAAAAGGACCACGTGTTCATTTTAAATGTGGTCACCGCTTCACCGGGATTCTTTTCGCACCTGACTCGCGCACCGCACGAATATTCGGCGGACGAAACCGCAAATTCCCACGCGCGCAAATTCCCAATTAAGATGGCGAGTTAAATGAGTAAATTTCCATTTGGTCTTCAAGATTAGGAAATAATTTCTTTTACATCCTAATATTTTAACTTTGTGACAATTACGTAAATCTAACGCTTTAACAATTCATTTTACATATTTAATTTCTAAGACTCAGGTATTTCTGTTCATCTTATAATATTTTTTTTTTTTTAAAATAGTAAATTATAAAAAAGTTTATTTAATATATAAATACTGAGTAATAAATATTTAAAATTTAATAATATAATTTCAAGAGATATGTGTGTGAATGCTTCTAAATTTTATTTTTTTTCAAGTTTGTATGTGTATTTTTCACAAAAAAAACAGTTAATGATAAAATTTAATTATAATTTAAAATTCTATGACGTAGTATTTGAGGGTTTTGAGCATAAGATTAACGGATAGCTTACCCACTCGATTTGCTGTGAGATGATTTTAAGTGAGGAAATAATTATAGGGACCTGTTTATAATTTATCGTACCGGTCCGGTGTCACGCGGCGCATGACCTAGTAGAATGGGATAACGCGTGTACGGCTGCGATCCCTTTTTAATTTCAAAATCTTGATGAAATATCGGAGGTGCAGGTTAGCAGATTCTGATCTTCCGGCAATAGAAAAGCGGAAAATCAGAAGCCTCGTTACAATCTCCTCGGAGTCGAAACGGGGAGGAAGGTAGCGATGCAGGGGAGGATAGTGAGAGGGGAAGGAGAGAATGTGTTCAGCTCCGTCCATGGAGGCGCAACTCCGGCTACGTCTGCCGGAGGGCTTGCAGCCGACCGGAGATTTTCCGCTAAACGCCAAGATTATCTCCAGCAGCAGCCGCAGGTCGGTGCCCTACCCCATCTCGTCGCCGGAGGTTTAGCTGGGGTTGTCAGCAAGACCTGTACGGCGCCTCTTGCTCGCCTCACCATTCTTTTCCAGGTGATCTAGATTTCTTTATGTCTCCCTTTTTTGTCATTTCACTTAGCTGAATTTCTCTGAATACGATTTATTTGATCGCTTCCTTGGCTATAGCCGTTGTTATTTAATGGTGTTGTTGGGTTATTATGATGATTCGCCTACGTAGTAGTAGGGAGTGGGAGGAGCACGATTTTTTGGTGTCGAGGTTGGTTTGCTGTTGGTTCTCCTGTAAGAGGGCATCCTGCAGTGATGGATCATTGCTTGTTTTGCTTCATATTTGTTTTCTTTATGCTGCAACTCAATGCGATTTCAAATTCCATGGCAACTGAAAGGTTGCTGCAGAGTTTGTTTCATATTTTCTCATCCATTTGTGTTTAATTGGTCAAAATCAAGTCATTGATCCCAAACAATATTTGCGTTTAGTTGGGGATGATAAGATTCCTTAACTTCAAGGAAAGACTCAAAATGCTCATCTTCAAGCAATTTTGGATTTTAAATCTTGCCTTATTAATCTTAAACTTACGTTGCTTTCCATTTCTAACTTCTTGATGAGCAGTAAAGTTTTCATCGTTCTTGCTTCTATAGCTTCTATTTTATAACACTCATCCCTGCACTTTTGTATAGCTTCTATTTTATTTTATTTTTGCACCTTCCCCTATATGAAGGATCAATATAGTATCTTGGTCACAAAAACTCCGGCTATTAGAAAAATAGATGTTCTTGCTCTTATAGTTGTCTCAAGAGCTGAATCAGGTGAAGATTCCTAAAATTAGTTACTAAAATACTATCTGCATTAGGACATTCTGCTATTTTGATTGTTTCTGCATGCCTTGTAATTTTCATCTTGATAGTCATCTTCATCACCAATGATATCCCAACTTTAGGTTGTTTACTAATGTATCTCTGACATTTTTATCAAGAGTTTCTTTTGTAAATTTTACATTATCTACATTGTCTTTATGAACTAGATATAATGATGTTAGTGATAGACAAGTTATTAACTTTAATCATCATACTTTGTTCTCTATCTATTTTATGTCCATATAATTTATATGTGCGGTGATACGGAATAATGACAAATAGTGAACAAGCTCTATTTGGTGTGATCTGTGTGACGTGATACATGAACTTTGGTTTTTTTACTTTGCCTTTTTCATGTTTGGTAAGAACCAATGTGTCCACACTGTTCAGTCTCATAACAATTATTTCTTTAGGTGCAAGGCATGCATTCTGATTCTGCAACTTTAAGTAAAGCTAGTTTATTCAAGGAGGCTTCACGCATACTTCGTGAAGAAGGGTTTAGAGCTTTTTGGAAGGGGAATTTAGTTACAATTGTGCACCGGCTTCCTTACTCCGCTATAAGCTTCTATTCTTATGACCGCTACAAAAATGTAAGTGTGATGTTGCAGATGAAATTGATTTTTTGGACTAATATTTGTGTAAGAGTCTTGCCATCTTTTTTGTGTGCTGTCATGCAACTATATTTTGTGTAGCTGCTTCATTTGCTTCCTGGCCTGGATGGTCATACGCAATACGTCAATGCTGATGTTTGTGTTCGATTACTGAGTGGTGGTTTGGCTGGAATGACAGCTGCATCTATTACATACCCATTGGACCTAGTGAGGACACGTCTTGCTGTCCAGGTAATTCTACATTTCTTTTCTTGGTAAATAGAATCTGTGCCTTGGAACATTGAGGTTTTATTTCAGCTATTAATTACTGCTTGCTTGAAAGTATTGAGGCTGGATAAATGGACATGTTTTAATGATAAGAATTCCAAGCTGAATATAAGGGCTTGATCAATCTGACTCGTATTTTCCCCTTTAAAGGGATTGATCTTATCTTCAAAAACATTTATACCAATCTCTTCCATCAAACCAGCTCCTTGTATTTAGCATATGTTGCTAATTTTCCATATATTTTTTTGTTGTATGTTTTTTCTGCTGATTTTATCACGAATCAAAGCTCATTATATTGACATATTTAAGCAACCAGTGCGATTAACTGTAAGATAAATGATTTGCCGTTAGTTTGGATTTCCAAATTATATGTATGTCGATGGATGACATATAGCGATAGAGTAATTGCCTTTAAGACAAACTTGATCCTGCAAGGAAGGATTGTGCCATTGGATCTCTCTTGATTTTCATACCTAATTTAAAAAACTAGTATTTATTTCAATTGAAATCTCGTGACAAACCCGAGGGGGTTTGAAATGAGTATATTTTATTGTAAAATGCGTGATGTGAAGATCAAGTGCAAATAAAAAAAGGTGCAATAGGAAGAAAGCAACCTGTGGGATGAAAATTCTTCAATTTTTTCTTTTATTGGGTAAGATCGAACAAAACAAGCTATCAAAAATAAAAAGAACAAGACCAAACACAACACCTTATCTATGTTCGTATTAGATGTACTTTCTCTCTAGTATCTCGTGTTGAGCGATATCTACCCTAATCCCGTTTTGTTTTAAGATCAAGCTCCTGCACACACTTGGCTTGACTATAATAAAGAGAAATGACATAAATCTAAAGGATACTCTTAGAGAGCTTGTTTTACAATGAAGTATCTATGAATTTGTTGCTGAAAATGGCTTTTTCTATCGTCACATGAGAATGTTGTTTCAAGTCTAGGGCTGGTAAGTCTTTCTGAAAGAATTTCAATTTGAGAGCTCAAAAATGTTTAGAATCTATTTTCATTTATTTAATATTAAATTTGAAATATAACTGTTATACAGTGTTTTTATAAGCTTTATACAATGTTTTTTTGAAGGACAAAATTTCCATGGTTTGGAAATTTATTCCAGCCTTGATTTTAAACTAATGAATTACTTTTATTTTATATTTTACACAACTTTCAAGATAACCATCATCTCTATTTCACGTCTTACACAATTTTTAACACACTAAACTATTCCATCGTACATGTATTTCAAGGTTGGCTCAAAATTTTCAAGCCAAAAGCTATTTTTTCCACTTAGTTTTGGAATTGAATAGCTTCAAATTGGAGCGAAACAATTAGTTGTTTTTCATTTTGCATTTGGATTGAATGGTTTGATCTCCAGATCGGATAGTTCATTAGTTCAAATTTGAAATAGAAAGAATAACATCAGGTTTCTGTTTTAGGTTGGACAATTCGATTATGGGATCAAATCATACTTGAACTGACCAACACAATCTTTTTTTTTCCTATTTATAGATCAGAGCTCCTGATCATGGGATCAAACTATCTGTTGGAATCAGACAATATGTTCTGTCTTTTGATTATTGCTAAATCAAACTTTGTTATCTAGGGATGAAATCTTTGCCAGTTCCAGAATTCAGAGCTCAACTTCATGGTTTTTCTCTTTATTTTTATGACTTCATGCATTTATTTAATATTTTGTAAAATACTTAATTACATGTGTATAGTATACTCTAAGCTTCCATAGAGTTTCTTATTAATATTTTAATGTTTACGATGTATGAACAATTATTTCATTTGAAGCATTAATAAGTGACAACTGTCGCATTCAAAGCCATCCTAGACAAACCAACCATTTCAAAAATGTCATAAATAAATTGTTGAGCATACTAAGCTTCAGTCTTCACTTCAACTTGGGAGACCTTCATATATCCTCATCTTAAGTGTATATGATTTCAAGCATAACTTTCTTCTGTCTATGTTTGTTGCCTTGCATTATAATGGATTAAGGTATTTTGATTAATGAAATAAGTCCAGAGTTTTTTGAGTGCTTTGATCCATATTAAGGGGTTAATATTCTGGTAAAGGAAAGGGTAGGGTTAACTTTTGGTGAGAATCTTCAAATAATCTAGTTATCCACTTTTATTTAAAAATACATAAATCTCTGTTTACATCCGCCTCTCTCTTTATGTTCGTTTTTGTCCCTCCATCTCTGTGATCCCACCTGCACCCGTTGCACTCGCGCACGCTGGACCACTTTGGCCGCTTTGTGCTCCTCACAAGCCCAGTCCCTCCTATAATGCCATCACTCACATCCAGCTTGACGTCTACCTGGCATCGCATGTCCGCCGGTTCCCGCGAGCCCGTTTGCTCCAACGCATCGATCGGTCCGAGCGCCTGCGTGACGCTCGCATGCTCCTGCTCGCACGTGCAACTCCACCTATGTGATGCATGTATAATGTCCTAGCTCATGCAGCTCCTCGTCAAGGCTTCTTCACAGTCTGCCTGCTTCTGCTTTTATCGGTCTAATTGTTGCATTCAATCCGGATAATTGATTTTAGCATAATCTCTTCTCAAATTTAATTGATCATTGAATATTGACTTTGATTAGAAAATATTTGTTCAACTCAATTATTTAATTTGGTTCTAATTGTGTGATCATATATTTATTTAAGCAAAAATTATTTTTATATTTAATTGCGAGATATTTATCTTATTTTCTGAAACTCTAGATTTGACTTATTGAAATTGACGTCCTAATCTAATTTGATAAAGTTTTATTTCTAAGGCGATCTACTTTAATTTTGATTCGAAAATAATTTAATTTGTTGGATTTATAAATCTTATTTATCATATAATTTATTCAGAAAAAATTCTTGTGCTTAATTAAATTAATTTGTCAATTAATATTGCTAATTTATAATTCAAAAATATCATTTGCATTTTCATTCCGCATTAACTTGGTACCAAAGTATGGTTTAAATTATGGCATTTTTTTGATTATTTTTACATATTCTACATTATATTTTTCATCTCATTATATTTCTCACTCTGTTTAATATAAGTAGTGAGAGGATGGACACTAAAATAAACTCTCTAATATCCAACCTAATAGTTAGACCGCATATTCCCATTTAGGAAACTACCATCTACAGAAAAAGTCGCAATTAATTGCTATTCTTCTGGTGATTCAGATTATTTATTGTATGATGTGTGGGAAACTAATTTGAATTATTATTTTTATTATTGTGGTTGGGTCAAGTTGGAGAAGGTTAAATTCGCGAAATCAATACTTCTCAGTGAAACAAAATATTATATTAGAAACTTAGAAAATCATTATTCTTAGATAAGTTTAGCCATTTGAGATATAGCATGAGATTAAAATTAACTTATGCAGGAAATATTCTTTCATATCATAGAGTTGACTCATTTTTTTTCTAAATTGCATGATTTTAAAATCATGCCCATTGCTCTAATTCTAATTCTCGAAATCAAACTTACTGAGATAATAGGTGACAAATCTGGTTTCCTTTGAATGGAAGAGGTGATTGAGTTTTTTACAGAGATGTTTATTCTTCCTAAAGAAGTGAGACTTAATTTGTTATCTATATTCATTTATATAGCAAATTCTAGTTTAGTCGAAGAGTACAAGAAGTATGAAGAACTTTATGAAGAAGAAAATTATAAAATAGAAATTAAAGATAAAATTGAAGAAATAGTATAGGAGCAGATCATAGGTTTGATTGAGATTAGTAAATCATCTGACCGTGTTTATGATACGATTGATCACATTGAGATGATTATAGGTTACAATTACTGTAAGGTCAATAGGTTCGATGTAGTCAAGCACATTTATGCAATTTTGGATTCAGTAAAAACGCGACACCTATAGACCTCAGTTGGACTTCCACTTGGTAAGCTGTTTGGTTTGTTAGTTATTTTTGGAGGACCTTTATGACACTTATTAGAAACCACGCTTCTCGTGACTTTGACCTACTACTTATATATAATCGAGCTGAATCATCTGATAGGCACTAGTAGGGTTATGAGTTGAGTCTGTATGCATTTGATTACTTTAAATATCGTATGTTTGAGTCTGTTAGTATTCACATTTGCATTTTATTTTAGTTCATTATATATATTAGTCCCTTCAGTTTTATGTTGTAAAATAAATCAAATCAGCAAAATAACGGTGACTTATCACAATTAAATGCATTAAATGTTTTTGAATATTTTCATGATAAGTTAAGTGATTAAATTCTTAAATTTAATTTATTTTAAAGTTTTAATTAAAATAAGTCAAACAAATAAATTTGATTATATCATTAGGTTAAGAGAGTTAATATTTTCATATTTCAGATCTAATGGTTATCACGACTTAATAGTATTCCTAATGAGGCCTCAGTTTTTTATTTCTTTTGACTGTAGTTTTACCCATAAGTGTCCACAGTTAAAATCCACTTTCATTCTGATCGAATTATTTTTTGTCGAGCAAGTAATTTATTTACATTTGATTATCAGTAATATTTGGATCGATGGAGATTTTTACTTTTTTTAGGAAACTCAGATGCTACGATTGATTGATCTACCCACTTAGAGATACATAAGTTGCTTTACTCATACTCGATGTGATCGAGTTTCTCCCATCTGAGAAGAAGTCGTGGAGATATATTAGATAATTTGATGGTCAGATGACATCACATTATTTAATTCAAATTCAAATTAATTATATCTAATTGGAGATTTCTATATTAGTTGCATCCAGATTTGATTTGAGTTAATTTGATTTAAGAAAAGATCAAAGCTGATTTAGAAAGATTTGAAGATCGCCAGATTTGGAGCTGCTTTTGTTTTATTATAATAAAATTAGTTCTATAGTTGTTGTAAATTTATTTGATATTTTTATTTTCATCATTGATTATTATATTTTTAAATCTTCTTATGAGATCTTTATATAAAGGTCACCTTACATTGTTATGGATTAACATATTTAGATTAATGAAATGGGTTCAGAGTTTTCTGAGTGCCTAAATTTGGGTTAAGTAGTCAATATTTCAGTAAAGAAAAGAGTAGGGTTAGTTTTTAGTGAGAATTCTTAAATAGCTTAGTTATCCACTTTTATTTAAAGTAAATAGATAAATCTCTTTGTATCCACCTCTTTTTTTTGTTCGTTTTTATCTGCCTCCATTTTTGCGATCCCACCTGCACACGCACGCCGGACCACTATAGCTAATTCGCACTCCTCGCAAACCCGGCCCCTCCGACCATGTCGCTTGGCTCCACATGCTGGCTCCCGCATATCCCGTTGGCTCTTGCGCACCTGCCGGCTCCCATGCACCTGCCAACCACGCCTACGTGACTCTGGCGCGACGCCGCCCATGTGATGCCCACACTACTTCTGTGCTTCTTCCCGCTTGCCTCTCCAAGGCTGCTTTGCAGTCTGCTGCTGCTTCTATCGTTTTAATTATTGTAATCGATCCAAATCATTAATCTTCGTATAATCTCGTTTTAAATTTAATTGATCATTGAATATTGACTTTGAGTAGAACATATTTGCTCAACTTGATTATTTAATTTGGTTCTAATCATGTGATCATATATTTATTTGAGTGAAAATTACTGTTGGATTTAATTGCGAGATATCTATTCTAATTTGTGAAATTTTGGAGCTGGCTTATTGAATTAAAATCGACGCTCTAATCTAATTTAATAAATTCTTATTTATTAGATAATCTAATTTAATTTTGATTTTAAAATAATTTAAATTTGCGGAATTTGTAAATCTTATTTATGATATAATTTATTTAGAAAATATGCTTAAACTTAATTAAAATAACTTGTCTGTTAATATTATCGATTTATAATTCTCAGATATCATTTGCATTTCCATCTTGCATCATTTGTCTTTCAATATTGTCTTATACATGACACTAATACTTCACCATTGACGATTTGTTATCATTAAATGAGCTAGGCCACTAAAGCGGTTGGCGCTAACAAGTCTATCAAGTTGAAGGAGAAGTTTATAAGATTTTTATTCGACCTATAATTCTTTATTGAAATAAATGTTGAGTATGTAAATGACAAAATATCATTAAATTAACTATGTTAAGATGCAAATACTTGAATAAAAGAGTTGCCACATTATTGTAGATTTAATTAAAAATGATTATATCATGAAAATAGTGGGTGTGCACCTATAGATGATAAGACGAGGAACAGAAATTTAATGGCATTTGGTGATGGCCATAATTGACCTAAAGGGGGCCCTTATACATAAATGTGGGGATTTAAGTTCCGTCAATATAGAGAGGGAGAAGGTTAGTAATGACTTGAGATATGATTATTACACATAACTTTAAATCACTTGTGCTTATGTAGATCGTTGCTTTGTTTGGAGTTTGAATGGAGAATACAAATCCATGTCAATTAATTAAAGGATTTGTTGTTGGTTCAATGCTATGTTGATGTTATGTCACATAATTTTTCCTAGGCATGACTTTCATGTGACTTTCAGTTTCCAGCTATTATCTACTTTGTTTTCTTGATTGTAATATTTCCTTTTCGATCTGTATTGTATCATTGTATTCTGATGATTGTGTAGTTTGGTGCTTCATACGACATAATTCTATTTATGGCCCCGATCATGCTCTGCACTCATTTAACCTGAATGTTATTTTCCAAATAGATGACAATAGGGTATAGGAGCTCCAGTTTAATAAATAAAAGTATCTAAGATTTGATAGATTTTATTATGTATAGTGGGGTATTGGACTTTGATGTTTTAACTAGTCTCATATGGTTTAGGTGTATGTATTATAAATGATATTAGGATTTCACGGCAAATTGTTACTTTCCCAGCTTAGAATAGATCATTACTAATGAATGGGAAGTTAACACCATCATACTGTAGAACAAAGTTTTAATGTTAGAATCTATGCAACCTGCTCTGTATTTAAATTCAGATTTCATCCTACCTTCATGGGAGAAGTGCTTTGTCTAAATTGCTGGTTTTAAGTCCTGTTTGGTAAACGATAATTTTAGTCGTGTCTAAAATAGTCATACAAAAAAACTTTAATTTTTTTAAAAATGATTAAAAAAATTATTTTTATATCTCATCCTATACAAACTTCAACATTAGTCACTTTATTCACATCCAACACAATTTTTAATAAATCAATTAACTTTATTTCATATCATACATATTTTTCGAAAAAAATTATAATTTTTTTTTCAAATTATGTTTTTTTCCTCCAACCAAACTAAGCCAAATTTTATGCTGATGAAATTTTCACTAAAAGATGTGAAGCGTAGAAGTTTGCATTTGTTTGAGCTGCCTTGTATTGTTTTATAAGATAATACTCTTGAGATTAACAAAAATTATGCAATGAATAAGCTTCAATATTGTTGACTTTCCTTTAAATGAATATTGCGTATATAACCTTATGTAAACTTTTAAACTTTACAGACAAATTATATGTACTATCAAGGCATCGGGCATACTCTACATACCATTTTTAGAGACGAGGGTCTTAGGGGGATGTATAAAGGTCTGGGAGCTTCATTGCTGGTAAAGTAGTTAGCTTGATTTCCTCCATACTATTCCTTTTTCTATACTAAGTGGTCACTGATTGCTTTTAAGCTTTAGGGAGTTGGACCAAACATTGCTGTCGGCTTCTGTGTTTATGAATCTTTAATATCCAATTGGAAACTGCATAGGTAAATTACCTGCTTTTAAATTCATGTCCTACTTTCTCTTTGCTGCAAGTCACCAGTTTTTGTTATCGGAAAAACAGGCCACATGATTCTACTCTCTTGGTTAGCTTAGCTTGTGGAAGCGTCTCTGGCATTGTTTCTTCAACAGGTAAACCTCAGTAGAATCTTTTAGCCAGTCATCGTTTCGAGTTGACAGAATACAAAAACTCATGATTTAATGAACGAGATAGTTAATTCGTTTTTGCATTCATGCTATCATCTGTCAATGTAGTTTATGTTTTTACCCCCAAAATTTTTACTTATTTATCTAACCTTATAATGACTATATTGCCTTCATTTCGTTCACGTTAGTCTTTTTTTTTGGTTTCATTAGCTTATTATTATCGACTGAAATAATTATTGAAATGAGATACTTTGCAGCGACGTTCCCTTTAGATCTTGTTAGACGACGAAAGCAATTAGAAGGTGCCGGTGGTAGAGCTCTTATCTACAAAACAGGAGTTTGGGGGACATTTAGGCACATTTTTCGCTCCGAAGGCTTCCGTGGCTTGTACAGGGGTATATTACCCGAGTACTATAAAGTTGTTCCGAGCATTGGGATTACATTCATGACTTATGAGACTCTGAAATCTTACCTTTCACAAATACTGTGAATTTTGTTCTACAATGATTAAGAACTGATCTTATTTTAGACAGAAGAGGTTCTGGAGCATTAAGATAGATTTTTTTTTTTTTTTTTTTAAAGAATGTCTTTATTTTCTTGTATAGATGATATCTGCATATCATGAAAAAAATGTGATGATATAGCTTATGTATTTCTACACAAGGTGTAGCTTGAACTTTTTTTTTCCCTTATATTTGTTGAAGTATATTTATTTGTTTTTTTAATGTCATATTATTATTATTTTTTTTGCATGTTTGGTGCCAAGGTTGAAGGATGTGGGGTATGTGTTTGGCATTTAATGTAAAATTTATAATATTATGTTCTCTGGTTGTGCACTGCATCGTGCAAGTGATGCATCATGCACGATCTTATTCAAGGGATTTACATTGGAGGCAATTTAATCTGTCACACTCTGTTAACCATCCTACACTTAATGGTAGTCTACACTTAATGGTAGTGGGGTGTAACTAAAAATTCTTGGCAAAAAAAACATCGAGTTCGATGATATCAAGATTGAGCATTTAATAGAACATCTATTACAGATCACATTGCCTGTTCACTCAGCAAATATCGTACATAATGTTTATTACAATTTTAAACAATAAGAAATTGATGGCAGCTCAAGCCTCGCCAATCCCCTTGCCCTTGTCCTGTGTTTGATCGTATAGAAGAATATCTGCCAAAAAGGCATCAGTCTCAAAGTACTGAGTAGACAAAGTTCAACTACTAAAACAACATTTCACCAGAACACAGGATCAGTAGACTAGCTCAACAAATTTGATATTAATTTTCGTTCACAATGTTAGGAAACTAATCTAACATAGATTACCTTAACGTACAGAGTTCATATCAACATCCCTTCATAGTACCATGCAAGTAAATTTTATAATATCAAAATATGAAACCACGGACACGATACGTGCACCGACAGTCAGTAGCCAAATATCGGGCCGTCAAACCATAATTAGTCAAACATCTTTTCTCCATAACTTCATGTTATCAGTTTTACACATAATATCGGTATACTTACAACATTAGTGTTTTCATGATAGTACCACTCAACATATCAGTCCCACCAAATATCGGGGACGACGATTGTCCCACCAAACATCGGGGACGATGATTATCCCACCAAACATCCGGGACGACAAGTGTCTCAACCGGTTTTGATTTCTCAGTGTATTGCGTCTCTGCCCAAACTCACTGGAATGGTTCTTAGCAACCACCCATAGTACCACATATTTCAGCTCACTGTCAATACTATTCTCAGCGATAAACTGGTCTTACATCATCATCGTTTTTGTCAATACTACCCTCAGCGGTAGACTGGACTTACAGTATCATCTTTGTCAATACTACTCTCAGCGGTAGACTGGACTTACAGTATCATCTTTGCCAATGCTACCCTTAGCGGTAGATTGGGCTTACAGCATCATCTTTGCCAATGCTACTCTCAACAGTAGACTAGACTTACAGTATCATCTTTGCCAATGCTACCCTCAACGGTAGACTGGACTTACAGTATCAATATCATCACTTTTCCACTTTGGGCAGACATCTATACGACGAGAAATTGGAAACCACCTTTTCTTCCCCTTTCTTTCACAATTTATTTCTTTAACACAAGTCCTTTAGACTTGGCTTTCAAGTTACTCTCCGCATCATTATCTTACTCAGTTAACAATAAGATAACAGAGCAATCACAGAATTAATTCACACAGATATTCAGTTATAAATCAAGAATTTCATGCACACTTCTTTTAAGAAAAACATGCGTACTTTTTCATAAAAAGTAAAAGATTCATAGCTCAATTTCCTTTATATTTATATGCATGAGATTTGCCTACCTTGCGTCTGTCATTACCAATACCAAGGAAATAAATGAATATTAGCTTGGAATCTCCTCTACTTCAGGTTCGTCCTGTCCGCTAGGCAACTTCTTCAATTTTCAGGGGACCAGAATTCACAGAAAGAGTTAATGAAAGAGAAAAAGACAGACTAAGAGAATATATATATATATATATATTCCTTTGCATATTTTCATGCAACTCAATACTTACACAATTAATCTCTTGCATTTCTTCATGCAACTTAACACGTGGCACGACTAAGAGCTGGCTCACACCAACTCTTTAGAACTTGCCCACCAACTGCATACTATCCCAACACCTGACTTCAGGATTAGTTATACACGTGGTACTAAATAACATCGTTCACGAGGTTATGCCTAACTCGAGGTTTCACGTTCCTCATGCACGACGGTACGCCTTAACTCGGGGTTTCATGTTCATCGTGCACGACATTACCCCTAACTCGTATCTCCCAGGTAATGTCCAAACAATCACATTCACTTTAAAATCAAAATATAGAGAACAAGGATACCTGAACGTTACATAATCATAATAAAATGACTGAATATTTTATCTTTAAAAATAACATAAATATTATAAGATTTAGATAACATGATATAATATTAATATTGTTCATTTCACTTGAAGATTAAAGAGTATTAAAAAATTGAATCAGATTTTAGATCCAATTGAGCTCGACTAATGAGCTGTATTTATGGCTTAAGATTTTTATCAATTCAATTTTGAGCAAAAATCTTGAGCTAACATAAGATCAAATTGAGACGGCTCAAGGGTGAATTGATTAAAAAAATAGAAGATATTATTTATATATATTATATATATATAATTGAATTTAATATGTTAGTTTTTTATAATAAGCTAATGGAAGGTTTCATAATAATTTTTTTTATAAATGTTATTCAAATCAATTGGCTATATTTTAAGTTGATTGAATAAACAAATACATTTATATATAAGATTTGATTAAAAAATTAAAAAATAATAAAAAGTTAGATCGATTTTAACTCAAATCGAGCGTGAATCGATAACAAATGAATTATATTTAGCTTGAATGAAAATCGAATTAAACTCTCCTTGTTTATTCTTTGGATCAAATTGAGGTTAAATCGAAAATTTTTAATTTAATTTTGAGGCGAGATCCAATCAGCTCTAGATCGGATCATTAACAACCCTACATAATTTCATGACAACATTAAATCAAACGCTTCCTTGAGAAAAAAAATTATTTAGTTTGATAACAAGTGTAAATAATTTTATAAAAAATTATAAAATCATTACTTAAAAATAACATTTAAATATTTAAATATTTAAATAATAAGATATAATATCAAAATAACATTGAAATTATGTGATTTAAAATTGTGGCTTACAAAACTGATAAGAGTTGAGGAATCTCCCAGTTTGACAATGAGCTGAAAATCATTGTCAAAATCTTAAATTTATTTTAAAAAAAATTAAAAATTATTTTAAATTTCATTCCACACAAATTTCAATATTAAACAATCACTTTATTTCATATCTAATACAATTCTCAATAAATCAATCAATTTTATTTCACATCCCATATAATTTTTAATATAACTAATTCACTTTATTTCATATCATACATATTTTTCAAAAATGACTAAAAATTTCAACCAAATCTTC
>JAEMOT010001748.1:120549-139777 GCA_019297695.1 Apostasia ramifera | reverse complement strand
TGTGAAATATGTGAAATGCGTAAAATTTAAATGAATATGATGTGATAGTAGTAATATTTACAAATTAATGGTGAAATGCATAATTTCGTGTAAATTTCATGTCCTGTATGTAAAAATCCCTTTATTTAATATACTTAATAATTTTTAATAAAAATATCAACTTTATTTCACATTCTAGGCCAAAATACTAGAATCGAATATTTTAGTTTAAAATGTAAAATAAAATTAATATTTTTATTAAAAATTATTGAGTAAATAAAATAAAATAATATTTTTTATATTAAAATTTGTGTAAAATATTTAAACAAATTTATTTGTTATAATTTTTTAAACTAGCAATACTTTAGTCCTAATTTTGATACCCGCACTAAATTGGACTTAAATATTTTAATGTAACACGAAAAACTTTATATATGCATATTTGTATATATTTCAACTCAATTACGAACTCCACTCGGTTTCATTTCAAGTAACTCCGTTTCAAGCCGCAAAAACTAAAGTCAATTTCAAATCGAACAGAATACAAACAAGTGTTTCAATATTTTATGGAAGAACACAATAATTTTAGTTAAGAATTCAATTCGATTGTGATCTACTTGAGAAGATATTAGAGCACAAAACCTGCAAACAAATATAGCTGCTGCAGATGAGCTGAAGCTTTACACAATCTCAATTATAATTTATAACAGAATATCTTATAAATAACAATTCTCAGTGCAGCTATAGGTGTAGGTGAAATGTTAATCGAATCGAGTAAATATATGCGTGTTTATAACAAGTCACTAACATAAATATATGAACAAATATGACATATATAACACCACATGAGGGATATATTTCATACAATTCCCTCTTAGAGAAACTTATTGTGGCAATTAAAATAACTTTAATGGGTAATTAGAATAAACAGCAGAAAGACTCCCAATAAAAATCAAGGGGGGCTGCCAATAGAACAGTCCTTTCGCTCACAAACCTGAATTATTCAGATGGGAAATCTCCCAGTATGTCGAATATGATCCAGAGTGCGGCGGAGTCCGTACCGAATAACAGCTGCATGAGCCATTCTGAAGCCTTCTCCGTAAGCTGGTGAGATGTCATGAGCAATTTGGTGCATGAAGAACTCACCCAGCTTCTTCTCAATATCAGATTTTCCACATTTCTTAGCTGATGCATAAGATGAGGAGGGAGGGCAATTTGAAGAGGAAGCTGCATGGCTTGGTCCTGGCATTACCTCAGATTCAAGCCACATATGAGAAAGAACCTGACAGATGCCTTCCTCCACCTCGGGGCTTAGATTTCTATAGCCTGCATGCAGAAGAGACATTCCCGTGATATGTGAACCCAGTAACAAGCAATCATTTTTGGAGACGTTTGATAACTCGTTTAAGTTTCAACTTTGTCAAACTGAAGACAAAAGCCATCTGTCTGAGAACACATTTCACATTTGCATTTAAATTAAAGAAAGACAATGTCAATATTCAACGTAAGTACGTAACAAAGTAAGATACTGAGAGAATTGAATTAAAATTTGTAATCTTTGCTAACAGTTTGATGAGGACAAAGAATAGCTCTTCAAATGAATTGTTTATTCGAACTATCAGTACCTCTGCACAAGTTAGAATTTAAAACAGATAGGGATCCTTTAGTAAGCTTGAATAACCGCCCTACGTAAAGCTACACGTATTAGCACTTCAATGGGCTTAAGACTCTAAGGACACTAATGATGCGTTAGCCTAAAATTTTAATTCACTGCAGTTGTAGGAGCCGCCTGAAATAAAATCACAGGTGTAGCCATCCAATTTCTTCCCTATGAGTTCCAACATCACTAAGAATTCTAGTTCTTCCTATTTATATGTTATGCTATGAATATACCATACCAATTCATTATATATGGATGATAAGATTCCATTAATATGGAACATTGGCCTGCATTTAATAGGAATTGAACATAGCAGTACAGTCAAAGATCAATGAAAGTGGTGGGTTTATGTGTAATGACATTAGAGTTCTAGTGATTCTCGAAAGTACCAATTGTGTTCTGAAACAAAAAAAGGTCACGTCACTCTCGTGAACTGATTGAGGAAAAGCTATTGTACTCTACGGATAGTCGAGGAATAGTATTCCTCTACAAGAAAAGGCAGAAAATCAGGAGGCCAAGGCTTCAGGCCAGCAGAGTTCTCTTAACCCTTAGGAAATAGATGATAGAACAAGTAAACTACATCTTACAAGAAGGCACGAAGGCGCTAGAAGAGAATCAGGGGCAACTATTCGCAAATAAAATAAAGCCGCTCTCTTAAGTGAAGGAAGTTCGTGATTATCAAGTCATCGGTTCAAATCCAAGGTTTTTTTTTTCAGTCCCATTTGAGGCCCCTCTCAGATAAGGAAGGAAAGTTCATTCCAAGTTGAATGACAAATCTGGTCCGATGGCTATTCTCCACTAACGACAAGGATATCAATACTTTATATTTTATCTTCGGTGCCATTGCTAGAGTAATGGGCATATGTTTCTCTGTACTGATTTGTATGGAAATGTCTTGACCCGGCGATCAAATTTTTGGTGGGAATCATCAACTTTATAATGTTTTAATAACGGCTCACGCTGCGAAAGTCACCGAATGGGTCTGTGCTATTACTACTATAAGGCTTTTCCCAATCTTTGTCTCATATAAAAAATAAAAGTTGTGCCATTTGCCTTACCCCCATGTAGTAAAGCAAATTGGGTGACGAGGCCAACAAGCAAGGGGCTAAGTGCTAGCTGCAAGAAAACTCCAAGCTAACGGATTGGATTCTTGCCTTGCACTTAGTTTGTTGATTCTTAGCTTCGATATGGCTCGATCGCTATAAGAGACTACAAAGCCTTCTTTTTTTCAAAGGTTGTCTGCCAGGCCAATCGTAGAAGCGGTAGAAGCATTGAAAGCAATATTCCTAGTAGAGAATGAATCTTCTGTAGGGATGGCAATGGGGCGGGTTTGAGTCGAGTTTCATAAAACCAATACCTGCCTTATTTTCTTTTCACCATTACCCATACCCGCTTCCGCCCCGCCCTGCTCCACCTTACCTCAAATCCATTACGAATGATTTTTTTAAACAAAAAAAAAGAGATAATACCTAATCAATTTTTTTAAAATTTTAAAATTATATAATAATATTTAATTGATAGTGGTTTACGGATCAAGATGAGTATGATTTAGTCATACCTGAACCCATCCTATTTCATAACAGGGTGGGACGGTTCTCGGGTCACAGGTGTAGTTGTAGGACTCATACCGTCTCATCAGGGGTAGGTCGGGGCGGGTTAAACAGGTATGAGTATAAATTGCCACCCCTAATCTTCTGGATTGGGACTAGTATGAAAGGTGAGGGAAGCTATAGGATAAAAAGGTGCAGAAGTGAAAGCAGAAGCAGAAAGAAAGAGCACCTATGGATGCCCAACTGCAAATTTTGTAGAAACTGGTTTGAACCTTTTGTTAAAACCGGACTTTTCTTAGGTCAAAGTGATGTACTTTCACTGATTTAGAAAGCCCCTTTACTAGACCAGGAAATAGGGCCAAAAGTGGAGGATTCCCCCTCCCTAAGCTTCGAAGGCTCAAGCTTCCACTTTTTTCACAACTATCCTGACATTTCTAAATCTAATATACACCAGATTGATTAGAATTGAGAAAACATTTCCCGTATGTTACAAACCTCAAGGATTTATGAAAAATTATAAAACAAATATGATTTGTGAGCAAGTATTTTTCTTTTTCCATCCTATCTCATGCATATTAACATTTATTGGCAGTGTCTCATCAAGCATAAATGGCAATAATATATACCTTTTAGCCGGAGCCAACCATGCATCAATTCGTGGGCTAGAATGGAACCTGTTAACAGCCTGCATAAGGGATTGTTGCCATTTATGTTAACCTATATAGCATTTGGAGCATAATGAACAGGAAAAATAGAGTTAATACGTGTGTATAATATACCAAAAAGGAAGTTCAATTTAGAAGGAAACATCAGGAAAATCTATTCGCAACATTGAGTTGACGTTTCCTAATTATATAATTTTTCCTGAATTCATCCCAAAAGCTCTATTAAATATTCTCACCAAATATAAACTTCCCAAGAGCTTTTCGACAAAAATGCAAAATCATGATGCATTTTTCTTTTAAAATAACAAATATGGGATGGGATTGTGACTTGATTCCTCAAGGTGGAGACTCCTCAATGATTCGAGCTCTTCAAGGTCATTTTCAAGAATGAACTGGATCAGTTTTTAATGAAGATTTTTGATAAGTGTTGACGAAGTCATGATGAATATACACTACAATTATAATTTTCTCCAGAACAAAGGTTAGATCAACCTGGGAAGTCCATACAGAACAAGGATAGCTGTCACTTCACATCTGCGAGTCAACTTTTGAGGATAAGTTCTCATGTCAAGTATTCTATTCTTCCCGATTCTTGGTTTTCTGAGTATCTACGTACCAAAACAGAAAATCAAAAATGGAAGTTAACTTAATTGCAGCAGCTTTAAGATCATTCATTTATAGATCTAGAAAATTTACATGCCAAAGTAAATTTTAAATATTAGCCATCCAAATCACATCATGTCAGCGTACACCCCTAAAAAGCACATAAATTATGTTTTACATATTTCTGTGGTCCAACGTATAAGCTGTATTACTGTAATTAAGTAACTTCCACCTGAGTTAGGATGGAAGAGTTCTAGCCGTTCATCATAAAAAGGAAAATTGACAAAAATCACACACTAAACTAGAATATTTATTTTCACCACGCTATTTGAATGAGCTTACTTGATGGTTAATATGCAAGTTTATCAAGGGGGAAAAGGGGTACATACACTGCTAACTGTTTGTTCCTCTGAAAGGCATAATCCCCTTGTCTCAGGCATATGGTGAGGTCCCTGATAAAGGCAAATCTTTATTAGGTAGCCCAAAAACATACAAATATGCAAATCACAGAATAAATTAAGAAAGCATGTAGCTTACATCTTTCTCTCCTTCCATGGCTTCATTAAGTGCTTGCCTTTCCACCAGCAGCATGGGAATCTGCTGATCTATTTTCATATACATCCCTTCATAAAAATCCCTAATAGCATGGTACAATGGTTGGCATTCCCCAGAATCCATAATAGCAGAATCTAAGCATTCCAGGCAAAGGCTGCGCCCATCTCCCAACGAAATGTATCTTGCAGTTCTTGACTTCAAAATGGCATTGAATGAAAATGATTTAAAGTTTAAGACCAAGAATTTATGTTTTTTAGAATAAGTACTAAGAAATAATTCAGAAAAGGGAAAACCGCACATAGACATAATAATAGGAATCGAATAATGAAATTAGTTAGCATTTGTAAGAAAAAAGTACCCACCTCCATTCGTTCACAGCTGCAGCACCGTGGGGTGTCATCATGTTCATGTAAAGGACAATACTTTTGGCCCCAGTATGGATGAGCTCTGTACTCAATCAAACCAGCCAAATTTGTTGGGATCTGCACAATCGGACAGGATATTACAGACTACTATTACCCCAATGTTACTTCAGTTATTCAGATTCAGATTAACCTAAGTCAAATTGAGATCATCAATTAATAGAAAAGATGAAATATCTTGCAAGACAGTTCCACGGAAACATTTATAAAGAAAAGGGAAGGCAAAGCAGAAGAGGAAAGATTAGAGAAAGATGAGCACAAGGAAAGAAAAAGAGAACATCAAAAATTAGTGGGAAAATTTTTTATTCAAATTCATCAAATGCTAAACAGACATTTATAGAAACTGCCTATACAAGACAAAAAGGAAAATAATAGAAGCTTGTTAAAACAACAAAATGTAGAAGATCAAAATTTGCCACAGGAGTATTATGTATACAATAACAAAAAACTAAGGATAAATTGCATTCAGGCCCCTGAGGTTGGAAGGGTATTGAAAATTGGTCCCAACTTTTTAAAAACCTTTATTTTGGGTCAGTAAGATTATAACAGCGCTGTCCTTTGGTCCAAATTAAGACATAATTGTTAATTTTTTACTATTATGCTATAAGACTATTCCAAATTGTTAACAATTTGACTTTATAAAAGATAATTTGAAATATTAATATCAATATTTTTTTAGTTTTAAATTTTGAGTGGAAAAAGTATGAGATGGAAGATATTAAATTTTAGATTTTCACTAAAATTTTAAAAAAGAGTAAGGATCAAAGGATACAATGATCTTTTAAAATGTGTAAAGGGTACAAACTAGTTAAACAATAATTAAATTTCACTTTTTCTATCAAAAAGGCAGCAAAAAAGGTGAGATTTTGAAAGAGAGATCAAAACTATAGTACTTTTACAACCTCAAAAACCCAAATCAAAGTTTTTCAAAAATTGGGACTAATTTGCAATGCCCTTCTGACCTCAGGGGCTCAAATGCAATTTACCCAAAAACTAAATATGAAAAATAAAACCCAACTTAATTGGAATTTCCTAACAATTCAAAAAAATAATAATATATTGTCAATCTTCACAGATAGTCAACATCAATGATCTAGAAGCATGAACAAAAAGAAGCAATGCATTGTCAACAGAACTCCCCCTATGCGCGGACTATATTTCTTAAAAATTGCTAGGTACATACATGCCTTGGAGAATTTGGACCTTGATACAAACAGGCGTACCTAGAGAGTGCTAAACTGTTTTCTTCTTGAACGAATTTAATGGTACAAGAAGATGTTGGATCCTCCATTATGATTATATTATAATAATGTGTTTTGATATTTGTTATCATGCTTTGAGTTAGATCACGACTAATAAACTATTGAGTTTAATGTGTTTAGGCTTGATATTTTATTGCTAACTTAGTGTTTCACACAATAGTTAAAATTAAAAAAAAAATTTGAAGAGTGAAATCAAGCTTGAACGAAGTGTTGGAGTAATCAAGATTGATGAGCAAGCCCTGAAGATCAAGAGAAGCTTAATTAAATATTTTTTATTGCCTATTATTTGTATTTTAGTGAAACTATTGTAAGATTATCCTTAAAGTGCTAGGAGATTTGTGAATCATAATATGAGCACTTAGGACATCGTTATAGGTTGGTTGAAACATGTTTAAATGGAGTTAAGTTAGTGAACCAATATTTGAGTTTGTAGGTCTGCTGTCTTCGATAATCGACTGATAGATCAAGTTGTTCGATAGATCGGCCGATAGATTAAACTGCCTGCTTGATCAATCATTTGATCGATCAAAGACCTTTGATTGATTAGTTGATCAATCATACCTACTATCCCCTTGTAAATCAAGTGATAGACCCAACTTAATGTTTTAATAGATTAGTTGATCGATCAAAGGTCTTTGATCAATCAGTCAATTGATCAAAGCCGTTTGAAATGTGACCATTGAGTTTTCAATGGCTATTTGCTTGATCGATCAAAGACAGTTCTGGGTCAGTCTTTACTATCCATTGGAAACCTTTTCTATATAAATAGTAGGAGTATTTTGATGCTTATTCTTGATGTTTATTGATAACCTTTAACCCCCGTTTGGCGAGAGTAAGCTGGAGCAACTAATCAACAATTAAAAGGTGATTAAGGCGATTAAGTGAAGATCAATGGTGATTAAGCTCTTCAAGTGATCATATGTGATCCCCTCCTCTAGTGCTTCAAGAGTTCAATCCTAGAAAGGAGTGATTAATTTCTTTGCTCATTTGTAATATTATTTGTATTTCTCTTAAGTCTTAAGTTTGATTGTTTCCTCACTTGTAATTGGTGAGGAGGGCCTCCAATTGGGATCTAGAGAAGATGCTTTGACTCCTTCACACTAAGTTGGTGAGGAAGGCCTCTAATATAGAGCTAGAGGAGATTTGAATTCAGGTATCTCTGCCTTTGACCAAATGAGCGATTTTAGCGGATAGTTAGTTGATTTGCCTTTAGCCGAGGAAGTAGATACCATAAGGTATCAATACTCATTAAATTCTTGTATTATTTGTGTATGTGATCTTATTTATATTCTTGCACATTTTATTATTACTGTCGTACCTATCTTGTTCATTTTATTGCTAACTTGCTTTTAAGTTATTTGTATTATAATTATAATAAATTAAATTTTAATTAAGGTCTATTCACAACTCCCTCTAAACTCATACCTAAATCCTACAAGGAACATGCAACCTCTGGTTTTACAAAGAAATTAACTAGCAAAGACAACTAGTACCATACAGAACAATTTACGTACCTCAATCAAATTCTCTTATCTGAAATAAATAAGTTTCAAGGTACTCCATGGTCCTTACTATCAATTTAATCACCTTAACATGTATGCTCCTTGATCCTTTGGTAAAAACTTCAGCTTCTTAATTTTCCTTAGCAATCAGTAATTATACTAAGAAATTGCTTGATCAATATGGTTACAAACTTGATGAAATATATATGGATAACAAGTTCAGAAAGGATGTGCAATAATGAGATTCCATAATGGGATTTTATACGATGTCAGATAGCCAGTTGAGAAAAAATATACTGACTACAGTTCTACCAAACAAAATTACATATATATATATATATATCAACTGGAAAAAACTAAACTTTTTTAAAAAAAGCCCATTTTGTAAGTTGTTTTTTTTCCTTTGGCTTAGAATTTTTAGCCATCTTTGAATAAAATGCATATATGATGAAAAATAAAATTACTTTGTTATGTTAAAAGTTATGTAGGATATGAAATAAGTCAATGGCTGTATTACAAGTTGTGAAGGATGTAAAATAAAATTAATTTTTATATTGAAGTTAATATATGATGTGATTTAAAATTATTTTTTTTTACTTTTATAAATTGAGAATGCAAAAATTTCCATGGTTTGGAAATTTTTTCGAAGTACTAAATGGGCCTATATTGATTTAACCGTTCAACTGCAATGTATTTCTAAGATGAAGCTACATTAAGCAAAATTGGCAGAGTAAACTTCTACGGGTACCAAAATGACTTGGGAAGACAGCATAGCAAACACAGGCTTAAGTTTCTGAAATTAAAAATAAGGAGACAACCGTCAAAATTCAGGGACTCTTAAATGTCTCCATAAACTGTGGAGTGCAAGAAACTGACTGATACTAAAATATTACTTTAAAATAATTGTTCTGTTGTTGTTGATGAGTCAATTATTTCCACTTTTTTAACTATGCGTTCAGATACCTCTTGAAGTATGAACCATAAATATGCATCATTAAGCATCAGTTATAAGATAACAAATAAAAATAGAACCAAAGTAATAAAGAGAAGTTCTTACAAATTGATGGCAGATATCACACTTTGGATGATGTAATTCCCTGTAGCAAGATTTGTGATATGGATAACTCCCTGACAAAGAAAACTACAAATGATAGAACATTTCAAATCCTTGCTCAATCTAAAGATGAATTTTTTAAGTCTACTTATGAATAAGTATTAAACAAAATGAAACAAAGTTTTCAACACTGAAAATGAGCGGAAGACTCCAAATCCATCACCTCAGATTCACAGATGGGATTACCACAGGAGTAACAGCGGAAGCATTGAGGATGCCAGAAGGTTCCCATACAGCTTAAGTAATGACCAAAACCTATTTCTTGCTTGCATCCTCCACACAATCTGCATAACTTCAGAAGAGAAACTAAGTGCATATCCATTATACGTCACCAATCTTTCTCAATCTTAGTATCACAGACACAGTAATATATAGAGCAAGATCAAGTTAGACCAACCTGCATCCTCTCGGTAAAAATTGTATAGGATTGGCATTGTACGGTAGAAAGGAAGGCATCCCACCCAAGCTTTCTTGAATTGCTCGAGTAAGATCTTCATCATCAGAGCCAGTCCCTCTCTGACCTGAATAGATCAAAAATTTAAATTGTTAACCTCTAACATCTGGAATGTGCTTCATCACTGTAATATACTATAATTGTACAAAATTAGGAAATCTTGTTGTGCCGAATGAGTTTGCACATCCATATTCTCCAACCTACCCTTTCGTTTCTTAGCATCCTCGGAAAGGGATAGCGCAATTGCACGATCCAGATCTTCATTTTCAGCTCTGGATCGGTCATCCTAACAGTACGCCATAAATAAGTTCATCATCCGACAAGGCAAATTACTTTCAAAAGCAATACAACAGAGTGATATCTGTGAGCATCTTGCATTGTTAATTTATGGTGGACCAATTTAATCGACTAGTAACTCATTGATACTGTTCTCTTGGAAAATTTTCTCGCATGTTACAAAGAACTTATATCGTCCTATTATATATAATGTATAAGTATATTTCGATTAGAAGGACATTGACGAAATAAAAACCATATTAGAGAACAATAACCACCAAGTTGCTTCATCTCATTTTGATAGATAAAGGAAAGCAAGTTACCAGGGATCTAATTGGTCCACGCCAGAACATGTTCTCTTCCCCAGCAACTTGTGGGCATCTTCTATCAGATGATGCTCGGCCAGATCCTTTGAAGAGTTTGCTAAACCACTTCATGAAACCTGATTTTCGATGATTGCGTGGTGACGCCATGTGTCCTAAATACATTCATAGATGTTTTTATATAAAATTTAAAAACTAAAAAAGCTTGACTTAGCCATCTAACCTACATTCAGAAGACACGCAATTTACTAGTAATTTAAGCATATGAGAATACAGGAAACTGCCATATACTTAACATACGTCCTCAACCTAACCTCCACCTCAATTTTTTATATATACCAACAAAACTTACATGGCAGCTTCTAGGAACATCCATAAAATGTATGCTTAACTGCAATTTTAAGAAAGGGACTAACTTCGTCAATTAGAAATAAATGTCGTCAAAACCGGACTGGCTAACTTCATCAATTAGAACTAAATGTTGTAAAAACCGGACTGGGCCTATTTAGACCGTGAACTGGCTCACTACCCGGTTTATTTGAATGCCCAAACCAAATTATATATTTGACTAGGTTAAACCAAGCTGATCATAGTGAGCCAATCCATTTCTGTGATGTTTATTGTTTTGTGGTAGTAATGAATCGATAGAATTTATAGTAAACATTTGATACTAAGTTTGGCATCATGAAATTATTACCCTTATTGAATTTTTAAATAATGGTAATCAAACCGGTTCAATGACTGGTTTGACCACGAACCAGATGGAGGCCTGTTCTTCATCCCATCTGGCTTTTACAACTTTTGGAATTCATAGGCTCAAAAAAGCATCAGATATTTCTTGCTAATTTCAAATTACCTGGCAATGTTCCAAGTGTTTTTATAGAAACATACTGTGCTAATAAACTACAAATATAATGAATAGATCACAAAACTAGTTTGCTGTGTTTCATTTTTTTTGTTTGATTTATCCCTCGACACCACAATTTCACAATTTCTACCAACCCATTTAGAAATTGTAGTAGTGTGATTCAAAACTAAGACCATACCCACAGAAGCTTCTCCCCACTGGACTAGGAGAGCACCACAGTTCGCTGTGTTCTTGAGTTCAAACAATATCCCCCAGAACTACTACAATTTAACAGATATTTTTGATCCACTCCAAACGTTAATGATCCACCAGAAAAACTTATGAAAGCGATTTCTATGTTCAAACAAAAAGCCGGGTATTACAGATACGCGGGAAATAGGTTCCTCACAAATTAAGAGACCTTTAGAGTAACAGAAAGAAAACCTCCAAATCTAGATGAAAAAGAGGAAAACAATAATCCTACTAAATTGGGAGGAGAGGAAGGCTGGAGAACGTACCGTAGACGCAGGGCTGCGTGTGATGACTGACATTAGAGGTGGACATAGGCCCAGGGGAACTCTAAGCTCCAATTGAAACAAGAAAAAGGAGCTATGGTGGCCGGAGAAATTCCGGATGCGGGGAAGTGGAAAGGGGGATGAGAAAGGTGAGGTGTGGACGGAAAGGAAGGCGTTAAAATGGGGGAGAAGAGCATCCGCCCACCTGCAAGGCATCTCAAAAGCCTAGAGAATATATCCGCCGGGAGAGGACAGGGTCAGGGGGCGGCGAAGGGAATATGAGCAGAAAGCAGAAGAAGAGAGCGAGAGAGAGAGAGAGAGAGATTCTCGAGGCGAAAGGAAGAGGGAGAAAACACACGGGGAGAATGAACGATGCCGGAAGAGCACGCTGGGCCGGGGTGTGCAAACATTAAAAACATTAATTTGGCGCGAGGGCTAAATTTCGGACTAAAATCGTATTAGTTTAAAAATAATAATAATAAATAAATAAATAATTTTTTTTAATTATTTTACATAAATTTTCATATNATTTAGGATGTGAAATAAAGTTAATATTTTTATTAAAAATTATTGAATATGTAAAATAAAATAATTTTTTTTTATATTGAAATTTATGTAAAATAATTATAAAAAATTATTTATTATTATTATTATTGTTATTATTTTTTAAATTAGTACTATTTTTGTTTTGATTTTGATTTTCGTGCCAAATAGGGCCTAAGATTTTTTTTTATAGAAAAAAAATACATGCAAATCTTTAAATTTAAAATATATTATCAACTAATTATATTGTTATATATTTTTAATATCTCATATAATTATTAAATCAGACATTTTTAAATTTTTAATATAAATTTTTCTAAATATTTTTTATTCTCTCCTCTCTCACCTGATCTGTGACGCCCGTGGCCGAAAAGAGCGAGGAGTGATCGTCGGGTGATGTCCTAAGAGAAATGAATCACTGAGGCAAAGTGTGGCTCCTGATAGGCTTCTAGGCTGAATAATAAGTAGTGAGAGGGGCAAATAAATGAATCGTTCCGCATCGGAAAGAGAGGGAGATTCTAAACTGTATAAGTAGATAACGTGATCTCCTTTTGGGGCAAAATCGTGAGGCTAACGATGAAAAATAATATAGTTAAGCATACTTGGGCTGGAGTAGTACTAGGATGGGTAACCTTCTAGGAAGCACTCAAGTCACATAGTTTTCCTAAAGTCAAAGCGGACAATACCTTTACATTGAGATCAGCGGATGTTACAATATGATATCAGAGCCAACCTTCCGCAGTACGATGTGATTCGAGGACGAACCAGGTGGAAGCTGGTGGGCCTGTGACTCCCATGCCCGAACAGGGTCGCGCATAATGTCAAACTGAGCTTATTTATTTGAGAATTTTAAAAAATTTAAATTATTAAATTATTTTGATATAAAATTTGAGAAAAAATATTAAAAAATTAATAAGTAATTATAAAAAATAATTTTATATTTTTAAAATTTAATGAAAAATTATTATTTAATAAAATGTAATAAAAATAAATAATTTATATAATTAATTGGATAAAAATTTAGTTTGTTGTTATTGTAATATTTTTTATTAACTTGCATATATATATATATATATATATATATATATATTTATTATAGAAGTATATAAAATTATTTTTTTGTTTGAAAAAGAAATTATTTTCTAGGTGGCTGTCAAAATTGATGCCTCACTCCGTCTCTTCATATTGAATGCCTTCGCTTTCTACAGGAAGAGCTCTGAAGCTCCGCGGGAAGCTCATCCTGCCATCCTCAAGAACATCTCTGCGAATCCATTGCTTGAGTACCCGAATCGTCGAAACGTCGCCTGAATTTCCACTTACCTCTCTCCAATGCGGGTATCTCCTTCAGTCACTTACAAATTCTAAATCCTATGACAGAGGCCGGGAGCTTCACGCTCACATGCTCTGCTCTGGCGTCCTCATCGATAATACCTACCTTGAGACCAAGCTTTGCGCTCTTTATGCCGTATGCGGCGAAGTGAGAGGAGCTCGGGAAATTTTCGGCGGTATTCTGCTGAAAAGCTCCTTTCTTTGGAATATGATGATTCGAGGATTTGCATCCACTGGTTTTCCGCTTGAATCCCTTGTTATGTACAGGGAGATGTTGTGGTTCGGCCAAAAGGCGGACAACTTTAGTTACCCATTTGTTTTTTTGGCTTGTGGTGATCTTTTGCTTGAAGATATGGGGAGAAGGATTCACTGTGAGGTTGTTGTTAGTGGGTACGAGATGGATGTTTATGTGGGTAATTCAGTCCTGTCAATGTATTCCAAGTTCGGGGACATGGTAACTGCCCAGAAGGTGTTCGATAAAATGCTTACGAGAGATATAACTTCATGGAATACGATTATTTCAAGTTATGTGTCTAATGGTCAGCCAGAAAAGGCTCTATCCATGATTGGAGTTATGGCTTTGAGTGGATTGAGGTTTGACCAAGTGAGCTTTCTTGGTTTACTGTCCGCTTGTTCATGTTTGGCAGCACTGAGGCAAGGTAAGGAGATACATGCTTTTATTCTTCGGGCAGGTGTCAATTTCAGTAATTATTTATCGAATGCTCTTATTGATGTCTATGTGAAATCAAACTTCATAGTCGGTGCGCAGCGACTGTTTGAAAGAATGAGTGTGAGAGACATTGTTTCATTCAACTCCATGATATCTGGTTGCAGCCATTGTGGCAATGCTCTAGAAAGCTTGCATCTTTTTCGTAGAATGTACGTTGAAGGCATTAGCCCTGATTTGATTACTTTTCTAGGAGTACTGGGAGCTTGTGATCAGCTGGCAGCTTTACAGCTTGGGAAGAACATGCATGCTCATCTTACTAAAAGGGGTATTGATCACGATATTTCTGTGAGCACTGCTCTTGTAGACATGTATGCTAAGTGTGGCGGTTTAGCTTATTCTTGTCAAGTTTTCAGTGAGATGCCCACAAAAAATCTAATCTCTTGGAGCGCAATGGTTTCGGGTTATGGGCTTCATGGGATGGGAGAAGAAGCTATTTCTACGTTTAATCGGATGATAGAAAATGGAATGAAACCAGACAGAGTCACTTTCACCTCAGTTCTATCTGCATGTAGCCATGCTGGATTAGTTGATGAGGGAAAGAAGATATTCTTCCAAGTGCTACATGAATATTCTGTTACTCCAAGCATAGAGCATTATTCTTGCATGGTTGATCTTCTTGGAAGAGCTGGGTATCTAGATGAAGCATTCAATCTAATTAACGAAATGGAAGAAAAGCCCAATGTTGATGTGTGGGCTGCACTTGTTTCGGCTTGCCAAATCCATAACAATGTTGAATTGGCAGAAATTGCGGCTCAGAATGTTTTCCAGCTTAGGCCTAAGGGTGTTGGTGTTTTTGTCTCCCTCTCGAATATTTATGCTAAAGAGAAACGGTGGGATGATGTTAAAAGAATAAGGTCTATGGTGAGACACAATGAACTGAAAAAACCACCTGGTTGTAGTTATGTTGAGTTGGGCATGACAATTCATAGGTTTATGGTAGGGGATAAGTCTCATCCACAATCTGAGGGTATATATGCCAAGTTAGAAGAGCTAAAGCAGAAACTAAAAGGAGCCGGTTTTATTCCAGATACTAGTTCAGTATATTTTGCAATGGAGGTGAACATGAAGGAAGAGCTTCTTTGGGATCATAGCGAGAGGCTAGCTATTGCTTTTGTTCTTTTGAACACCTGTGCTGGAAGGACAGTTAGAATCACTAAAAACCTCAGAGTTTGTAATGACTGTCATGCTGTGATAAAACTTATTTCGGAACTTTTCAATCGAGAGATTGTTGTGAGGGATGCTCATAGGTTCCATCACGTCAAGAATGGAAACTGTTCTTGTAATGATTATTGGTAAGCTTTGCATCACTATAAATTTTTCTGTTGAACCTTCATAAGTGAATTCCTCGGTGTATCCTACTTTTCTTCTTACTAGAATCGTCAAAAGCTAGGATTCTTCTTTCTCAATATTCCTTCATACAAGAGAGATGAAGTTTGACAAGAATTAAAAATGAGTAACAATCGAAGATACAATTGTGAAAGCTTGTAAAAAAAAAAATGTTTTTGACAAAGCTGGTAAGCCTAGAGTTTTAAACTTTGATGACTATGTGAGAGAGGCCAATGCTTTATTAAGAAAGTGATGTTAAGGGCAATTTGGAAATCAATTCTAGAAATCATGAGCCCTATTCTTCTATTATAAATTAGGCAGAGAAGGGTTGAATTGTGGTTGATGTTGTTGCTATTTTTGCGTGAGAGAAACTGTTACTTATAAGAATAGTAAGAGAGGTACAAAAGAAACAAGACCATTGTGAAAGATTCACAATGAGAGCATTCCACGTGATCGATCACTAGCGGTGAAGTTCGATGGTGAAATTCAATGGTGAGAAGAAGCTAAAACAGTCAGCTATCCAAACGTTCAACTTTTCTAAGGTCTTCTTCTTGAAGAAGAGGATAACAAAGAAATTAGTCTTCTGCTGGCTATCTAGATCTTTTCTAATTCTAGTAAAATCAAATTACTTTTATGCTTAGCTAGTTATTTTTCGTCAAATGGTGTTCTCACATTAAAGTTCTACAAGATATAGTCCATTATAATTTTGTTCTTTGAGTTGTACAATATTCTTTCCAAAAATATACACAGTCAAAAGTTGTCAAACATCAATGTAGTTCTTCAACAAGCATGACCTTTCACAAATCCATATTCAAGAAGCGATTTCATTTCTTGTAGGTTTTAGCAAATGGTATAAGAGCATCCTGTAGGCTGTCTACATCTTGAACAAAGATGGATTCGTCAATGCTAATGAAGATAGTTATGATCAATAGCTAGAACTGTGGCATCAGGAAATCTAGGATTTGGGATGTGCTAGTGTGGAAGAACCTACATAGAGCAGTGATGAATTTAGAGAAGCCAGCCAAGATGGAAATCAAGGGTTGAAGAGGTTGGATGACATAGTATTTCACTTCTTGGAATGTAATGTGACATCTCCAGCAATGTGGAGGAAGATGGAGAGCTTTGTATAAGAGGAAGCTTGCAGGTAACAAGACTATCTTGATCCACATGAGTGAGAAACTACGAAGTTGGGTCACATGAGTGAGATGTCTCAAGATCCTTGAAAACCTGAAGTTGGTGCCAAATATGGAAGGAACATTAGAAATGTGCATTCACTGCTTTGATGGGAAGTAATCAAAAGCACTCTTTATGAAGGTGTCATATGATCGAAGAAAGAAACTTTTTGAGAAGGTTCACTCTAATGTTTCACTAATTATTTGATGGGGCATACTACTTTATTACATCTATCTCCGAGTTTTTCCGAAAAACTTAGTGTATCTTTGGAGAAGAAGACTCTAGTTTTCAAAAAGTTATAGGAATTTCACATAATGGTTGAATGAGAATCCAAATGACGTATGAGGTACATACTGACTAACAAGTAACAATAGAGAAGAATACATTGGACATTTTGTAGCGTACTGTTGCAAATAGGGAAGTCGACATGAGCAAACTGTGCTGAATTCATCCCCATAGAATGAAATCGATAAAAAAATGAACATGACCACTGTGAAACGATTCAGGTATCTACTCTCTCAATCGAAGTTGCCGTTCTTAGAGAAGATGATAACTGCTGTCAACCTAATTAATCATTTTGTTCGGCTACTCACAAGTTGAATTTGCATGCATAATTTGATATGTTGATTTGTGCTAAATTCGAGCGAGTTCAATTTGAGCTATAAAATAATCAAGTTAATCTTGAATCAAGTAAAATTTGAGCTAATTTTTAACTAGTTTCCAACAAAATTGGTTTAACATGAACTAGTTACATTCCTACTAGAAAAATGGAAAATGATTTCTCAGCCAGTACGGAGGAGGAAAACGCTGAGCTCCTGCGAGGGGCTTCCACTGCCGGGGTTCATCAGGTGGTAGGAGACGGTGTCGCGCGAGCCCACGACCCGCTCGTAGCTCGCCCTCATGTATATCATCTCGCCTTCCTCCTCGCTGCCGCCCACATCTCCGGCGCCCATCACGCCGGCGCCGGCAGACAGCGTCCTTACCCTCCGCAGCACCGCCCTGTCTTTCTCCGTCGGACTGCGCTTCACCGCATACCCGACCTTCCGGCCGTTGCAGTAAACCCTCCACACGCCGCCAGCCGCCCGCCGGCCGCATCGTCCGGCGAGTTCCGCGGCGGCGGGGCGGTGGCACTCGAGCGCGATGCGCAGGATTCCGGCGCTCATCTCCTCCGCGAGGCGGTGGGTGGGGATGGAGAGGTCGAAGAGGAAGGGGGGAGGGGTCGCCGGATCTTGCTGGACGCAGAAGGAGACGCAACGGCGGCGGTGGCCGTAGATGGTGCCGACGATGACGGAGCGAGTAAGGGAGGAAGGTCGGTTGGAGGTGGAGGCGGCGGCGTCGATGAGGCTGTCTTCTTCTTGGGAAGGAGCGGTTTGGGGGGAGCAGCAGCACTCTTTGAAGTTGTCGGTGAGCGTGGCGCTCAGGCGGTTCTTGACGAGGGGGGCGGCGGCGGAGGAAGGAAACGAGCGCGCGGCTGGGGGCTTGGGGATGAAGCAGGGCGCGAGGGTTCGACGGAGGCAGTCGACGAGCTTCATGGTTTCTTGGGATTGAGATTTGAGAGCAAGAAACCTGAAACAGAGAGAGGGCGGGCTGGTGGCAGAGACGTAAACCGCCGTTGCTTGAAAACTATTTTGTTAATTTAAAAAAAAAAAAACTATTTTTTTTAATTCGAAAAAAAAAATATTTTTTTAATTCGAAAAAAAAAATATTTTTTTAATTCGAAAAAAAATATTTTTAAAATTCGAAAAAAAAATATTTTTTTAAATTCAAAAAAAAAATTATTTTTTTAATTCAAAAAAAAAAACTATTTTTTTTAATTCGAAAAAAAAAACTATTTTGGGGGTTGGGTTTTACATGCCACTTGTAAACAAATTTTTTTTACTTATTTAATTTTTAAAATTAAATATATATATATATATATATGTTACTGTATATATTAATTACATAATTATAAATTTATTTTTTCATTAAATTGTAAAAAATTTAGTAATTCATCTTATTAAACAAAATAGTTATCCATCAATATAAATAAATTTAGTTTTTAATTTTACATTCAAATCTTATTTGATTGAAGTTAAGAAAATGTCAAACTCTTTTAAAAAATATTTTTATCGATATTTTATATTTATTTTATGTTATATATAAATTTAAATATTAAAAATTAATTTTAAGGTAAATTACATTTAGGTCCCCGAGTTTAAAGCTTAACAACACATAGGTTCATATTTTTAAAATTTTAACACCGGGGTCCCTAAGTTTTTAATAAATTATCAAATAAGTTTTTTTTATTTTTTTATTATTAAAAAAATTTTAAAATTACCATTATACTCCCTCTCTCCCTCCGATCCCTACGCGTGCGAGGGACGGCTGCGGCCGTCGGCGGGTCGCACATGCGAGGACGCA
>JAEMOT010001748.1:4718-120406 GCA_019297695.1 Apostasia ramifera | reverse complement strand
CGAGGGATGGCCACGGCCGTCGGCGGGTCGCATGCCCCGCGCGAGGCCGCAGGGACGGCCGTGGCCGGCAGCCCTTGCACGCGCAAGGGACGGCCTCGCGACTTGACTCGGATTTCTACCTATTATGGTAGTATATTGGACCGCCCGACCATCTATATATAATGTACCGTCCGTTAGGCCAACTGGACGATCCAGACCTGCTTCACTTCTTAATGTCGTTTACTGTATTTTGCGTTTTGTTTACTTATGTGATGCATGCTGACATGTGTGAACTAGTGATGTGTTCCACTCAGTGGATGCAATAATTTATGCGACATATTAGAATTAGAGCTTGAGACCATTGGTACCGTGTCAAACCTAAAATCTTAAGGGATATTTAGTTTGATGCTATCTTAATGTTATGTAAATATCATGACATTTAGATGTTAATCTTTTGATTGACAATTCTATAATTTTTTAAAAATTTATCTAAAAACATCATCAAATCAAATAATTATTATTTTTAAATAATATAACATAGCACCAAGATAGCATTGAACTAAACGCTCCCTAAGTTGAATAATTTTATGTTCTTGAAGGTGATGGATGAAGGGTGGAAGCTGGTCAGCAAGGACTACGCATTGGCAATGGCGAACAGCTGCAGCCTGGAGTTTGTGAAGGCTTCGGTGGGGGTGGAGGTGGGCGAGCAAGACGAAGGGTAAGGGAAAGCACTGCTTCCTGAGGCTCGACCACCGCAGCCAGATCACCGTCGTCGACGACGAGTACAAGGTGCTGTGGAGGAGCAAGAAGAAGAGCAACGATGGGAAGTACGTGTTGGCCCTTAGGCCTTCCCAACAGGGGGGGGTGAATTGGGAATAAAAAAAATTTTCGAATAAATTGCATAAACGAAAACAATAGCAGATAAAAGGCGAGCACAGTCAAATATTCAAAATAGATGAGAAGCAAATTAAAATTGCAGCAAAAAGGTTAAACAGAGTACGAAAAGGCAGATCGGTCGATTTTACCAAATAGACTGGATACCAAAAAACAGATTGGTCAATTTCACCAAATAGACCGGATGAACAAGTGTAGTGCAGAAAACAGAAATAGAAAAACCGGTAGATTTGGGCAAGTAGACCAAGACAGCAATATCAACACACAAAAAGAACTTAAAATAAAATCGTGAGAGATATGATTTAAATACTATATAAATTAAGTTTATTAAAGCAATTTGAGCTTATTTTCAAGTTAAAATCAGATTTAATAATTTTATGTATCGGATAATTTTATCGCGAAAGAGAGGAGAGAAAAGTATACAAGCGATTTATAGTGGTTCGGCTTCCCGCCTTGTCCACTCCCCACGCTCCTCAAGTGGGATTTCAATCCACTAACAAACCGGCTTTTTAACGGGAACCAAAGCCTAACAAACCCGATTACAATCTCACCGGCTTTTTTTAGGAACCAAAGCCGACCAAACCTTACAAACACACCGGCTTTTTCTAGGAACCAAAGCCGACCAAACCTTACTATGAATTTTTACACGGAAAAAATTCTAACCCATCTACTTTCCCACTTAATGGGAAAAACAAAACACCTCCACAAAAGGAGAGAATAATAGAATAAAATGATGCTAGTCTAGCTAGCCAACATTACAACTTGGGAGCAAGAATAAAAATTACACAAGGAGCTCTATACGCATAGAGGTTTGCCAAAAGAGAAAACTCGTGAAAACCGAAAACGAGTTACCAATAACTCGTTTAAAAGAAATCGAAAGAAGCTAGATCTTGAAGAGAGAAAAACGTTTTCAAGAAACTTGGAATGCTTAAGTAAGAGTGTCTTCAAGTAGGAGCAAGAAAAAATTCAAGAAAGGCTCAAATAATCTTTTTCAAAACACAAGCTTGCCGATTTCAGAAAATCCAAGTGCAGAAAATAGAAACAGTAAACCTGAAATTGTTTGCCAGCAGAAAGAAAAAATGCAGCTTCAGGTTTTTGCTTGATTGCTAGCCAAAAGCTTTTCCAAATGATCACTTCTTCAAGAGTGTATGCAGATTTTTACTAGGGAAGAAGTTAGGGAACACTTAGAGCTTGAGAGAAGAGCTTAGAACACTTAGGAAAAATTTTGCAAGTGAATGTTGTGTTTTTTCCGTTGGGACAGCAGGAGAAAAAATGGTTCAGCTGAAGGAAGAATGCCCTTAATTCAAACTAAACAATACGAGGTTGTCATGTGTCCATGTCCTACCCAAAAACCAATGAGAGGAAGACAAGAGGAGGGCATTTTGGACTTTTTCGAGCTCAAGAACCATGAGATAAAGTTTCAGATTTTCTGGGAACATGTTCCAGAAAATATGGCAGCAAAAACAACAATATTGGAGTGAGAAATATTATAAAAATACTAAAGTATGCTTGCTTAGCATGAGGACAAATGAAAGGATGCCATGTAGGATTATTGTGCCCTTAAAACATGCTAAAAAGGACCATCATATCTCAGCACAAGTACAAAAATTCTGAGTAAAAAGATATGGGTTTGGAAAACATCAACTCAATATTTCTCCTTTTGGAAAAAGACAAAATAAGAGAAAAAATAAGGGCTTTGTGGACTTTTCATGAAAAGAGAAAAATAACACAACACAAAGCTTTAAGNTTATTTATTATTATTGTTGTTATTTTTTAAACTAGTACTATTTTGGTCCTGTTTTGGTCCTCGAGCCAAACAGGGCCTTAGAGAATATCAAATAATGCCTTTTACCACAGCCAAAAAATAATGTAATAACGGTCAAATGAAATTCAGGGCGGACTGGGCAGTTCTGTCCAGGCCCAGCAGAACCAACCGATCGATTTGGTGAAATTGACCGGTTGCACAGTTTTGGCTTAAAGGTGAGAAATTTGAAAGATTTTTAGGCCACTAAAAAGATGGAATAAGATAACATTCTAGGCCTAATAATGCAAGTAAAAAGAAGAAGAAAACATCTAGAAAAAGACAAGTAAACATGTAGAAAAAATGAGTAAAATCTCTTGGCAAATTAATGCATTTACATTAAGTCCTATGAAGTATAAGGAAAAACAAATAGTGAGTTCCGCTTCACTTGGACTTGAGAATATCCATCTTCTAATGGACGATTAGCCTGTAAAAATATACTTAGAAGAGGATTAGTACTAAACCTAAAGTAATTGTGATCATCAAAATCAATGGGGTTTAATAATCTCCCCCTTTTTGATAATGAAAATTACTTTAGTGTGCCAAGAGGATTTTAAGATGTATAGTCAAGTGTAAAACTCTCCCTTAGCAAGGCACTAAAATATAATTGATAAGTAAAGTAGAGCATTGTAAATTTGAAGGAATAAACTCCCCCTGAATCAATGCACATAAAAAATCACGAGGTAATATTGCAATAAGTGTAAATAAATGAGATAATGAGATAATCACAAAATAACCACAGTAATTTCATCTTATTAAAACATAATAATAGATTTCATAAGCATTGGTCAACACACTAACAATTTCTCCCCCTTTGGCATCATCAAAAAGATGGCCAAAATGAAAGAGAACAAACCTAAAGGAGTAAAAATAAAGCTTATTTTCTATTATCATAACATAGCTCCATAATTAGAATTCAAACATAATCAGAAGTTACATATTTAAATGACTATAAGTCTAGAATTCACATGAATCACATAACACAAATATCACAAGTCATGAACAATACTACAGATTCCAAAATATTACAAAAATATAATATAAAAATATAAATAACATCACCATCAGGGTTGCATAAGCAAATAACTCAGATTTGATCACTTCTTGCCCTTGGAGGAAGAGGGTTTAGACTCTTTGAGATGGGATAAGATTTTAGTGCAAAAATCAGTCATATTATCTAAATTATTATTGACCACTTTTGCAATCTCAATCAAGAAAGCAGATTGAGAATCAATTTGAGCTTATTGAGATAGGAGTTGATGATTTCTTTCAGCCTTTTCTCCTAAATCACGAAATGAGTCCACAACAAAGTTAGCAAATTTAGCTGTGAAGAGAGACTCAACACCTGAAGTTGATGGAGGCTGAGAGGTAGAAAGAGGTGTAGCTGATGAGGATGGCTGAGTGGATAAAGGTGGAATGGAAGACTGACCAAAAGTGTGAGTAGAGAAGGAAGGCTTGGGCTGGCGCAATTTTAAGCTGTGCATAGAGAATTGATAGTAGGAGGCTCCAACAGCTTCAGCTGAGAAATCAAACCCAAGTCGTGCAGTAAGGTACTCACAAATCACATTCCCATAGTGCAAACTCCGCATAGAGACACTTCTCTGTGCAGCATTGTGGCATTTTTCCATTTCAAAAAGAATAATGCCAACTGTGTCTAAGGATCTCTTTTGGAGGAGGTGATATACAACAGTCTGCTGAATATCAGTCCACTCATCCTTATGGCCTCTAACCTAGATGAGGCACTCCTGAAGGATTCTCTCAAGAGTCTTAGCACGATCACTATAGGATGTCAACTTCTCTACATGCTTGGGTACATGTTTATTGGCACCAGGAGGATTGTACTCTTCTTCAAAGCCTAAAATAACTTCAATATTAATAAATGAGCTAGGCTTGACACCAAGGTCAGTGAGTGTGATGGGATCAGCATGAGTGGTGAAACCAAAAAATGAGATCAAATCATCCTCAGTGATGGTAACAGGGGTTCCTAGAACGATGGTCTCTAAGAACCTTCCTTCTATGTCAACCTTAAGATTGACATAGAAGTGCTTCAGGATACTAGGATAGGAGGGGAGCTTACATGATACCCACTTGCCCCAACCATGACGATCGATAATTTCATTTATGAAACTATCCATCTCATCTCTATTTATCGGCCTCACATTAAGGACAGGGGCAGAGATTACCAATCTGAGAAATTTTTTAGCTTCCGCATCTCTGAACAGTGAAGCAATGGGGTAATCTGCTTTTTCTTTCCCCTTGGCCGATGCTCTGGTCCTTGGTATTGGTACAGGTGAAGAAGGAGAGGCTTCTGCATCAGAAATAATTACCAAGGGAGGCTCCTCTACAGGCTGAGCAGAAACAAGTTTGAAAGCCTAGGATCCCTTTCTAGGTCGTAAACGGTCTCTGCGGCAGTACTAAGAGATGGGAGGCAAGGCTGCAGGTTGTGATTCTGCAGAGAGAAAAGGCTTCAACTTCTCTATTTTGGGAAGTTGATGCTCCCTTGTAGCTGCTATCTCCTCAGGCAGTCGCCTAATAGGAAGGGCGACGGATTGGCGTGGAGAGACGGTGAGCCTGCGCACCACAGCCTTCTTCCGCCCTCTTAGCCCAGACGGTGGAGAACTAGTGGCCACAACAGCCAAGGTTTTCAGCCGGTTCTCACTATCGCTGGTGTTAGAGGAAGAGGAGGAAGGAGAAGAAGAAGAAGAAGAAAACGGCCCTTTGAATGGCCCTTCTTCTTCCAGTGGAGCCTTGTCCTTCGGCTGGCTTGAGGCGGAGCTCCCTGACCATTTCTCCTCCTCAGATTCAGAGGAAGAGGACGAAGATGGAGGAGGCGCTCGCTTCTTACCGCGCGCCATGGATGAAAGAAAGTGAAGGCCGTGATCTAAGGTTCGGCAGAGAGAGCAAAGAGTGCGAGTGAGGAAAGGGGGCGACGCAATGTGAGACGGGAGGAGAGAGAAGGCGTCGGTTTATTTCCAAAATACGCCGGGTAGCTATTGGGTAAACGGGTTTCCTGCTTAACCCGAAGGCCCAGCAGGTTGGGCGGCTCAGGTAAGTTCAACAGGCCAAGCAGCTGACAGCACACAGCTTACCCAAAAATTAGCTTAACAAACAATTGATCTATTATGTGAAATCAACCAGATTTTACAAGGCACAAGGAAAAGAATTTTGATAATACATAGATTCACATATAAAATTAAAATCAATGGGATGAGTTGAGACAAGATATGAATCTGAATTAATTGATGGTGAGTTTTAAATTAATTAATAATTATATATATTTAACCAAAAAAAACTTTGCATACAGAAATATGAAATGTAGCAAGTCAAAGTAACATGTAATTGATGGCTTTTTATGGCAGAAAATTAAAAACAGGAACCATCTAACATACCAAGTTCTCTAATAATAAAATTGAATCTTTCTTCATGTAGAGGCTTGGTGAATATATCTGCAAGCTGAAAGTCAGTAGAGACATATCCAATGCAATATCTCATTTCTCTACATGATCTCTAATAAAATGATACCTAATTTCTATGTGTTTTGTGCGTGAGTGCTGAATCGGATTTTTTGTTAAGCAAATAGCACTTGTGTTATCACATTTGATAGGTATATGGTCAAGAGTGATGCCGTAGTCAATAAGTTGATGTTTCAACCAAATAAGTTGAGCACAACAACTACCAGCTGCTACATACTCCGCTTTCGCAGTCGATAAGGCAATTGAATTTTGCTTGCGACTAGACCATGATACTAAGACATTTCCAAAAAATTGGCAAGTGCCTGAGGTACTCTTTCTATCGACTTTGCACCCTGCAAAATCGGCATCAGAGTACCCTATCAAATCTGGTGAAACACCTTTGGGATACCAAAGGCCTAAAGAGGTGTGCCCACTAAATATCTAAAGATCCTCTTAACAGCTGTTAAGTGAGATTCTTTAGGAGAAGATTAAAATCTAGCACACATGCATACACTAAATAATATATCAGGTCTACTTGCAGTTAAATAAAGTAAGAAACTGATCATACCTCGATAAAGCTTTTCATCCACACTTTTATCTTTTTTCATCTTTATCCAATTTGGTGGAGGGGCTCATCGGAGTACTAATTTGTTTAAGTTTGTCCATTCCATACTTCTTTAGAAGCTCTCTAGTATACTTACTTTGACAGATGAATATGCCGTCGGAAAGTTGCTTGATTTGCAATCCAAAAAAGAATGTGAGTTCTCCCATCATGCTCATCTCAAATTCCCTAGACATGCACTTAGAAAATTCTTCACATAAAGTTTCATTAGTAGCACCAAAAATAATATCATCAACATAAATTTGCACTATTATGAAATTATCATCATGTCTTTTTGTGAATAAAGTTGTGTCAACTTGTCCCTTGACAAAATTATTATCCACTGAAAATTTACATAATCTCTCATACCAAGCACGGGGTGCTTGTTTCAAGCCATAAAGAGCCTTCTTGAGTTTGAAAACATAATCCGGAAAATAAGAATCTATAAAATCGGGAGGTTGCTCGACATAAACCTCTTCTTTAATAAAACCATTTAAAAAGACGCTTTTGACGTCCATTTGAAATAATTTAAAACCTTTAAAGCAAGCAAAAGAAAGCAAAAGATGTATAGCCTCTAAACGAGCAACGGGTGCAAAAGTCTCCTCAAAATCGATACCTTCAATTTGAGCAAAACTTTTGCAACTAAACGAGCTTTATTACGAACTATAACACCGGAATCATCAAGCTTATTTCGGAAAACCCATTTTGTATCAATAATGGAATGATTTTTGGGTCATGAAACGAGTTCCCAAACATCATTTCTATTGAACTGTTCTCTTGCATAGCTAGAATCCAAAACTCATCTTTTTCGGCTTCCTCAAATGATATAGGCTCAATTTGAGAGATAAAGGCGGAGTGAGTTACCTCATTTTGGAAAGATACTCTAGTGCGAACACCTTGAACTGATCACCACCATCTTGATTGCTTTGTATGGGTGCAACTACATCATGAGGTTCATCCTTTAGCTTTGCATCTTCACCTTCTAAAGAAAGCTTCTCAAATCCTACACCTTCATCAAGATCATTATCTTTACTAGAATAGTTAGGGTTAGATTCATCAAAATCAATATGAATGGACTCCTCAACTAGCATAGTTCTCGTGTTGTATACACGATAGGCTTTGCTAGTTAGAGAATACCTTAAGAAGATGGCTTCATCCGCCTTACGGTCAAACTTACCTAAATCATCCTTACCATTATTCAATACAAAGCATTTGCAACCAAAAACTCGAAGGTGAGAAATGTTCGGTTTCCGACCTTTCCATAATTCATAAGGGGTCTTCCTTAGTACTGAACGAACAGTAACACGATTCACAACATAGCAAGCCGTGTTTACCGCTTCAGCCCAAAAATACTTTGGAAATCCACGCTCATGAAGCATGGACCGTGCCATCTCAATAAGAGTTCGGTTCTTCCTCTCGACAACCCCATTCTGTTGAGGTGTTCGAGAAGCCGAAAAATTATGTGAGATGCCACGTTCATCACAAAAAGATTCAAACCGTTCATTCTCAAATTCCCAACCATGATCACTACGGATAGATAAAACATCAAAACCTTTCTCATTCATAATGCGCTTATATAAAGATTTAAAACAATCAAATGTATCACGCTTATGAGCAAGAAATAGAGTTCATGAGAATCTAGAGTAATCATCAACAATAACCAAACAATATTTCTTTCCTCCTAAGCTAAGTGTCCTATTTGGATCTAACAAATTCATATGCAAGATTTCAAAGGACTTAGATGATGTTATAGCATGTTTGGACTTAAAGGAATTTCTAGTTTGCTTTCCTAATTGGCATGCATCACATAATCTATCTTTCTCAAATGAAATCTTAGGCAAGCTCTTAACTAAGTCTAATCTAGATATCTTTATACCGCATACTAGTATGACCTAATCTTCTATGCCATAGCCATGAATCACAAGTATAAGATGCTAAATATTTCACATCATTGCAATCAATAGAAGATAAGTCAACTTGATATACATTATCACTTCCAAAACCAACAAATATGACAACATTATCATGCTTAATTAAACATTGAGATGCATCAAAAGAAATCCCATAACCATTGTCACATAACTGAGAAATGCTAAATAAATTATATGCAAGTCCATCAACCAAAAGGACCTTATCTATAGAGGTAGATGATTTTTTACCGACTTTACCAATGCCCATAATACGCTTTTTGATATTGTCGCCAAAAGTCACATAACCTTCATTTCTTGATTTTAGCGAGATAAACATAGATTTATCTCCCGTCATATGACGTGAACACCCGCTATCCAAGAACCATTTACCTCCACCGGTCCCGGTGTGGAGGCATACCTACAAAAAAATCTCAAGTTTTGATTTTAGGTACCCAAATAAATTTGGGTCCTATAAGGTTAGTTGCAATAATATTATTTACATGTGTTATGCCATTAGAAATCCACACATAAGATGTAATTCTTGAAGAAAACATAAATCTTCTAATCATACAAGTATGTGAAACATGACCATGCTTGTTACAAAAATTACAAGTAATTGAGGCAATATATACATGTGAGCATGAGATGAATTTTTGGGGCTACTTCTAGTATTTAATTTAATTTTTGTGTTATGAGTAGAAGTAATTTTATTTTTAATATTAATATTATGCATGCTAGATTTAACTTTAAGAATCTCATTCTCTTTAGTTAATCTACTAACATGCATGTTAAGTTCTTTATTTAACTTAGAAAGATTTTTATCATGCAACATAAGCTCATCAATTTTACTTTTCAATGCATTGCAAGAAGATTCACAAGTAAGATGTAACTTTTCAAAGAAAAATATTTATTCTTTAATTTATCATACTCATGAATAAGATCAAAAAGATTTTTTTCTAATTCATCATATGAAAGAGAGTCTTTTACCTTTTCCGATGATTCTTTCTCATCATCTTCATCATCTATATTAGCCATAAGACAAAGATTGACCACTTCATTCTTTTCATCCTCTTCACTTGTGCTAGTATCGGAATCACTCCATGTAGCTACAAGTGCTTTTTGTTTGTTCGTTACCTTTCTTGTCTTGAGTAGAGGACAATTGGACTTTATGTGGCTCAGCTTTTTGCATTCATAGCAAACAATATCATCTTCTTTAATTTTTGATGTGCTCTCTTTCTTTTCTTTTGGCTTGAAAGGCTTCTTTTGAGCTCTTCGCGAGAAATTTCTCTTTTTCTTCATGAGAGCATTGAAACGCCTAGACACCAAAGCAATTTCATCATCAATTTTACCTTCTTCATCACTGCTAGAAGTGGCGTCATTATCGGAAGTAGTAGGTGAAGCGGCTCTTAGAGCAATGGCCTTCTTTTTCTTGAAGTTATCATCATCTTCTTTCTTCTTTTTCTTTCTCTTCATTTCTAACTCATATGTAGTTAGGGAACCTAACAATATATCAAGTTCGAAGGTAGATAAGTCTCTTGCTTCAACAATCGTCATTGCTTTTGCATCATACTCCCTTGGTAAGCACCTAAGAATTTTTCTCACAAGTTCTTCATTAGTAAATATTTTTTCAAGAGATATAAGTCCATTTGTGATATTAGTGAATCTTGTAAACATATCCTTAATAGACTCCTCGGGATTCATTTCGAACAATTCATAGTCATGAATCAACATATTTATCTTTGATTCCTTGACTTGATTTGTCCCCTCATAAGTTATCTCAAGTTTAGACTATACCTCATAAGCGGTGAGGAGGGTGCAAATTCGGTTAAACTCACTAGGAGATAATCCACATTGAAGATGGTTGAGTGCTCTGGCATTTAATTGTGCCAATCTTTTCTCCTCAACCGTCATCTCAGAAAATTCCTTAGGAGTAATCCTATCTTCCTTCATAGGAGAGACAAAGGGCTTACGAGTTATTTCCCATAGCTCTATGTCAATCCCTTGAAGATATATCATCATCATTCTTTTCCAAAAGTTGTAGTGCAAGCCTTTGAAAAGAGGAGGACGATTAGCCGAAAGACCCTCACAAATAGCATCATCGGGTATGTGTATGGGAAGAGCCATGGATCGACTCTAGGATGTTAATCCTGAAATAAAAAAGTGAAAAGAACACAAGAGCCTGCTCTGATACCACTTGTTGGCCCTTAGGCCTTCCCAACAGAGAAGGGTGAATTGGGAATAAAAAAAATTTCGAATAAATTGCATAAACGAAAACAATAGCAGATAAAAGGCGAGCACAGTCAAATATTCAAAATAGATGAGAAGCAAGTTAAAGTTGCAGCAAAAAGGTTAAACAAAGTACGAAAAGGCAGATCAGTCGATTTTACCAAATAAACCGGATACCAAAAAGCAGATTGGTCGATTTCACCAAATAGACCGGATGAACAAGTGCAGTGCAGAAAACAGAAACAGAAAAACCGGTAGATTTGGGCAAGTAGACCAAGACAGCAATATCAACACACAAAAAGAACTTAAAATAAAATCGTGAGAGATATGATTTAAATATTATATAAATTAAGTTTATTAAAGTAATTTGAGCTTATTTTCAAGTTAAAATCAGATTTAATAATTTTATGTATCGAACAATTTTATCGCGAAAGAGAGGAGAGAAAAGTACACAAGCGATTTATAGTGGTTTGGCTTCCCGCCTAGTCCACTCCCCACGCTCCTCAAGTGGGATTTCAATCCACTAACAAATCGGTTTTTTAACGGGAACCAAAGCCGAACAAACCCGATTACAATCTCACTGGCTTTTTCTAGGAACCAAAGCCGACCAAACCTTACAAACACACCGGCTTTTTCTAGGAACCAAAGCCGACCAAACCTTACTATGAATTTTTACACAGAAAAAATTCTATCCCACCTACTTTCCCACTTAATGGGAAAAATAAAACACCTCCACAAAAGGAGAGAATAATAGAATAAAGTGATGCTAGTCTAGCTAGCCAACATTACAACTTGGGAGCAAGAATAAAAATTACACAAGGAGCTCTATACGCGTAGAGGTTTGCCAAAAGAGAAAACTCGTGAAAACCGAAAACGAGTTACCAACAACTCGTCTAAAAGAAATCGAAAGAAGCTAGATCTTGAAGAGAGAAAAACGTTTTCAAGAAACTTGGAATGCTTAAGTAAGAGTGTCTTCAAGTAGGAGCAAGAAAAAATTCAAGAAAGGCTCAAATAATCTTTTTCAAAACACAAGCTTGCCGATTTCAGAAAATCTAAGTGCAGGAAACAGAAACAGTAAACCTGAAATTGTTTGCCAGCAGAAAGAAAAAATGCAGCTTCAAGTTTTTGCTTGATTGCTAGCCAAAAGCTTCTCCAAATGATCACTTCTTCAAGAGTGTATGCAAATTTTTACTAGGGAAGAAGTTAGGGAACACTTAGAACTTGAGAGGAGAGCTTAGAACACTTAGGAAAAATTTTGCAAGTGAATGTTGTGTTTTTTCCGTTGGGACAGCAGGAGAAAAAATGGTTCAGCTGAAGGAAGAATGCCCTTAATTCAAACTAAACAATAAGAGGTTGTCATGTGTCCATGTCCTACCCAAAAACCAATGAGAGGAAGACAAGAGGAGGGCATTTTGGACTTTTTCGAGCTCAAGAACCATGAGATAAAGTTTCAAATTTTCTGGGAACATATTCCAGAAAATGTGGTAGCAAAAACAACAATGTTGGAGTGAGAAACATTATAAAAATACTAAAGTATGCTTGCTTAGCATGAGGACAAATGAAAGGATGCCATGTAGGATTATTGTGCCCTTAAAACATGCTAAAAAGGACCATCATATCTCAGCACAAGTACAAAAATTCTGAGTAAAAAGATATGGGTTTGGAAAACATCAACTCAATATTTCTCCTTTTGGAAAAAGACAAAATAGGAGAAAAAATAAGGGCTTTGTGGACTTTTCATAAAAAGAGAAAAATAACACAACACAAAGCTTTAAGAATATCAAATAATGCCTTTTACCACAGCCAAAAATAGTGTAATAACGGTCAAATGAAATTCAGGGCGGACTGGGCGGTTCTGTCCAGGCCCAGCAGAACCAACCGGTCGATTTGGTGAAATTGACCGGTTGCACAGTTTTGGCTTAAAGGTGAGAAGTTTTAAAGATTTTTAGGCCACTAAAAAGATGAAATAAGATTACATTCTAGGCCTAATAATGTAAGTAAAAAGAAGAAGAAAACATCTAGAAAAAGACAAGTAAACATGTAGGAAAAACAAGTAAAATCTCTTGGCAAATTAACGCGTTTACATTAAGTCCTATGAAGTATAAGGAAAAACAAATGGTGAGTTCTGCTTCACTTGGACTTGAGAATATCCATCTTCTAACAGACGATTAGCCTATAAAAATATACTTAGAAGAGGATTAGTATTAAACCTAAAGTAATTGTGATCATCAAAATCAATGGGGTTCAATAGTACGTTCTTATCATTCAGATCGATGGCAGAGCAGTTATCTATGGCCCTGTGAATTTTACCACTGCTTGGTTTCAGTGAACATGAGTATGAGAATGTGAACATGAAGATGAAAATGAGTCATTCTGTGTTACCTCATTTTATTTCTGCATGAGTAAAGCAATGGTTATGGGTATGAGTCTCATTTTGTAGATTAGGCAAGTTGAGCAGGAATTCAGAAAGAAAAGTTGAAGTTTTTGTTGATTTCGATTTGCATGTTGACGTAAAATTCTATTATACGAGGTGGATAGCTCTGATCTGATGCGTGCGAAGAACTTGCTCGTCGAAAATCAAATGTAAATCAAGTGAAACATCAAAGAGTCAGAAAGAAAATCCTAGAGCAGAGCTTTTATTATAAGAAGAGTAATGCTACGTTTCCTGAACTTTCATCATTCGATATTGGTATAGACATTACAGCCTCCTCCTCCGACTTCTTAGGCGGCTCCACCAGGTAGTTGGGAGTGTTCGCTGCTGAAAGAGAGGGGAATGGTTCCCTTTCTTCTTCTCGCTCTGCCCCATTTTATAGAGGTGAAAAGTTGGCACAATGAACGGTTCGCAAAATAAGACCAGAGTAGCTTTAATTTGTCAGTCAACGATCCCAAATCTTAAAACGAAGCATTTCACCAAACTAGTTCCATTAGAAGCATCGAAATCACAATGAACATCCAAATTCATTGACCAAAGAATCACTGTACAGGAGGAAAGGGAGGGAGGTTAGATTAACGAAAAATAATGTACAAGGAAACTGAATTCTTAAATGTACGGATCGACCATCAAGCTCTATTGGCCTTCAAATTTAAGAAGCGACATTCTTTGTGAGCGAGATTGGCTGTGTCGATTGCTAATCATATCGATATATGTTTGCAGGCGATATCTGTCAGAATTTGATAGGGAGACAGGAGGGTTGAGGACGAGCGACGGTGCCTCGACTAGAAGGAAATGCAGTAAACATGCTGCTTTTGAGTAATGAGCTTCTGCACGTTCTATATTTTTCATCATCTCATCAACCTGCAATTGATCAAGGTTGCTCATAAGAATGTGTAGTATAATGTAACACCTCATCAAAATAACTTGAAGAGATTAAGAATAGCATAATTGCTTTAATGAGATTTGTCATGCACTTGTAAAGAAAATCCGCAGATGGGATAAGATCTCGAATGAAGAATTCTATACTCACCGCCCCGAGCCTTCCCCAAGCTAACGCAGATTGAAATATCACTTCAATTGCATCCGGCATCTCTGCGGCTTCTACAAACAGAGAACAATTCAGGATAAATGACTTGTTAAGATGAATGAAGTTTTTGAATAAAGGCAAGCAGAGAGATTTACATACATGCTGAAGTAAAGTTTTCTATTTACATATACATTAATCATTCATAATAGATATTGATATTGTAATCACAAAAGTAAATAAATATCACTAATTCAACACAATGGTTAAGTGTTACCATCATTCTTAAACAGGAATATCATGTTTCTTTTCTCGTTCAAATGACGTGATATGTAGACACTAAATCAGATTCGCGACATGCAGATTTTCCATATGTGATAAATGGATGTAAAATGTAATATTTTATGCTGCACACACTGTACATTTTTGTGAGTTGGATGATTAATATGTAAAAAGGTAAACTAAAGGAGTAAGTAAATTCACTTAAATTCTATATACCATCAATTTGTCCCATGTTCTTTTCAATTTCCTCGGCAAGCTCCACCGACAGAAGAAACTCCCGCTCAATCTCAGAGGAAACAGCATCTGGCACTTGAAACTCATTGCTGCTGCTAAAACAATTTCTGATACTGGGAGAAGCTTTACTGTTTACTTGAGATTTGACCTCATGAGATGGACTTCCTTCAATAGCAGAAGTTGCTTTAGTATGACAGATGTTCAAAGCTTGCTTCCAAACAGCAAGCAGTACTAACTGAACAGAGAATGCCTCCAACCATCTCCCACTGCCAATCTGAACAAGTTAAAAACAGGTGTTTGCAGCAAATTGTTAATGTTAAACATCAGGGTTTTACACCAAATATAGCCGAATATGCGATAAAACATCACAGGGAACCAATTGAGGGAGAAAGGCAAACAAAAATAAATCCACGCGTCTCTAGCAACAATTAATTTCGAACACCTACGAAATAGTTGAGGCTATGGAAAAGAAAATCAAACACTGTGGGGAGCAAAAGGATGCAATCATACCATGCATGTTGGCATAGGCCACCAATATTGAAGAGAGAGCACCACTTGCAGCATCAAAACAAAAAAAGAATCGTGTTCAAATGGACCCACAAAAAGGAAGGAATCCAAAAGTGAACTATCCAATTAAGGTGAATTCAAGCCAAAAGTAATGCTCTCCTGGCTCAGCAGTTCCAATGCATAATGATAAAGTTCAAATTAGACTGCTTTTATTCAGAATGAACATGTGATGTATGGGTTTATATGTATGTACGTATATATTTGAATATATTAGATATATATGTACTCATACTATACCTACCAACAGCTTATTATCTGACATAGTTTTTTCATATCATCTTACCTTTTCTTTAACCAACTCACTCAAGACAGAAGCATATTGCTGCAATGATCTAATCCATGTCATGCAATCAGCTGGAGGCTTTTCAAAAGCATCCCCGATATCTGCAGATCCTTGTGAAGTTCCAGATGCCGGAGAGTCCTGACTTTCCATGCTTCCAACAGGGCAAAATTTATTTATTGGAGCACCAACTATTGGCACTGGGGCACTAAATCCACAACTTGTTTGACATTTCTCTGGTAAACAATCAGAGCTGTATCGTAAGCTTCGTGAGTCACCAATGCTTAATGAAGAGGATGGCATCTCCCCAGGCAGCCCAGAAACAATGACATAGTCCTGATCAACTAATTCTAGTGAATCGACAATTGTGGGATCTAAGCATGCGTAAAGGAAATGATTAGAAAGTTACTAAAATTAACACAATACGATGAATGCGAGCAGGTAACGGATATACCATGTTTGGCACCTTTTGAACAATCATTGTCTTGTTTCATATCTCCACTTAGTTGTCTGTAGGACTTATTTCCAAAAATAGATGTCTCAACTTTATTTGGGGAGAAAGACTTTGAAATTTGACCTAATTTCTGTGAGATAATAACAGAAGAATCTTTATCAGCTTCCAAATCAAATCCATAGGTGGACCTAACTGGACTTGAATTCCTGGGTGCCAGCAGGCTTCGATCTGGTTTGCAGGATACATCTTCTAAAGGGAAAGGCATGCAGTGTTCGTGATAACTTGAAGGCCTTTTAGGAGTACATTCAGTTGATGAAATCTGGCTGCTCATGAAAACAGAAGATAAAAATCCTTGAATGGAAAATTCAAAAAGTTAACAATGAACTGTCCTTCAATCAGGCAAGATGTTTACCTTGATGAATCATCCACTTTACTTTGTGAAAGAAATGGATGGTTGAAAAATTCTTCAAAAGTTAAGCGCTCAACTGGAATTACTCAATGCAATCAGTTAAGATCACAGTGCAATTTCAAGGTATTGATACATCATACAAGTTTCTAACACAGCTAACATGCAAAAACAGCCATGGTGGTGGGCGGAGAGGCATGGGGTGATCATTTGGCGGTTCTTTGTTTGAGGTCTCTCTTATTTTTATTTTCTATTTCAACTACCAAATGCAAACATGTCTGCCAAAAAAGAGCATTTACAATTTAGTGCTTTATCGTGCATAATTCATCCTTTTATGAAGATGAATTAATATCCTTTTAACTGTTTAGTAAATGCATTTGAAAATGCTGCTGAAGTTTCTCGATCATCAAGCTTTGTTATAGCAATGCAAGATGCTGCCATCACATCCTATATAAGGGAGACAAAAAATGCTCTATCACATCATTCTACCCACCACAAGATAACCAACACAAGTAGTCAGAATACATGCATTATCAGGAAGGGAAAAAAAAGAACAGCCATGCATGAATTACAGGTCAAAGCTTCCCAATCATACTAACCGGTTCAGATTAACATAAATATTTTTCTGCATCTAATATAGGCTAAAAACCTCTGAATAAAACTGAAATTCCAGTATTCTTCCTGCAAGTTTACCCACAACTGATGCACTTACAGTAGTTTAGTGCTTGGATTAAGCTATCAAACCAATTATTGTCTTCTAGATGGAAATCATGTGATAAATTAGAAAGCCACACGCAATTCATCACACCAATAGTCCAGTTTAGAGATATAACAGATAGAGAATCATATATAGAAAAAAAGAAAAAATATATATAGAGAATCAGATAGTGGATCTTTTTTTTTTTTTTTGAAAATTAATCATATAACGGATTAGCAGACAACTATTCTTTCTGTTGTAAGAAAATAAGCAGATAACTATTCTGAAAGATATAATACTCACAAAAAGCACTGGTAATGCTAAATATGAATACCTGGATTGCGTCGTAGCAGTTTTTTGCACAAATCAATACAGTCCTGACTCAAATTGATATTCAAGGGGAAGGGCAGATCATTTGAATTTACTATATTATGCAGCAACTGTAAGAAAAGACAGTCAATTTACCTACATTTATAAGGGAACTAGGCTTACTACCAAACTAAAGGAAGAACATTATACCTGTATTTGAGTATTTCCAGTGAAAGGAGTCTTGCCTGTCACTAGCTGATATAAGATCGCACCAACACTCCACAGATCTGCCTGTTATTTACATAGGAAATAGAAGACAAATTGTAAATACATCAACAATATCACTGACGATGGGATCTAGGGTTTCACCTTTGCATCATATTTTTGAAGCTGCATTATTTCTGGAGCCATGTATAGAGGTGATCCACATAATGTTTCAGCTAGACCAAGCGGTTGCAAAGACCTACCAAGACATCAATCTACCTTAACAACTTTATGTCAAATAGTGCGGTGATGTAATGCTTTAAAAAAACTTGGTCCTCAAAATTTAAGAGGACGTGCTAGAAGCTGTATAGCTTCATAAGATGTCATATCATTCATACGAAAACACATACATGCATACATACATACATATATATATATATATACATACATATATATATATATATATATACATACATATATATATATATATATATATATATATATATATATATATATATATATATACATACATACATATATATATATATAGAAAGGTTTACTCTAGGAAAATATGAAACACAATCAAAACTTCTGATGGGTACAACCTCCTCAATCCTGCCACAACAGAAACAGAAAGAGTTTTGGTAGATCAAACTCACCAAAAAAGGAGATAGTTGAGGAGGCTTCCAAATTAGGCAAAATATAACAACTTTGTTGACCACTTGGTAAACATGAGGACAAAGAACATTTAAAAATAATATGAGAAAGCGTGGCAATCTCACATGGGATTGAATAAGCAGGAAGTCTGCACAAAGACACTTGATACGTCTAGCTGAAGAATCTCATTTTGAAGACTTACATGAATCGAGAACGAGAATTAAAATTCAAAATTGCAAATGAAGAAACAAAAGAAGAAAAGGAAAAAACAGAAAAAAGGGAAAATGAATATACAGAAATATCATATGCTTGAGAACTTTTCTATTTATTTAAAATTAAAACGCCCCTTCGGTTGGTTAATTTGATCAGTTTGTCGATGGTCAGCAAGTATGATAGTTCTAATGATGATTTTGCATTCATTTTGGGTGTATCTTACAGCAAAACCTCGCGAATTAACTTGGGTTACAGTGATAGTTCTTACTGTATTAACAACATCTTTTGGTGTAACTGGTTATTCCTTATCTTGAGACCAAATTAGATATTAGGTCCTAAAAATTGTCACAAGCATGCCTGAAACTATTCCTGTAACAAAACCACTTGAGTATCGAAATCTGGATCAATGCCAGCAAAAACATCTTTGAACAAGATTCTAGCACAATGCTAAATGTGTTCGAAAAAGAAGAGCAAGGGTTCCAATGCACAAGACCTTGTAGTATTTATCAATGAAGGTCTATCAATTAGTATTACACAGAAGAAATCCATTATAAAAACATCCTAGGTAAAGTCCATCTTATTGCGATAGAAATGAACAGAAACAAATAAGCTTTAGTTAATGTAATAAAGATACCAATCATTTGAGTCTCCAACAATTATTCTAATACTCACATATTTGATTTGGCCGATGAACAAATATGCAAGCATACGTTTCATACTTGTTTGAGTAATAGCAATGGGATTCCCTAATATCATGCTAAGAAATAATAGCTAGGATTACCAAAAGAAGATACAATTTGGTTGATGAGAAATAAAAAGGAATATCGCAAATTCACGTGGCTGAAGTTAAAGCAGCTACTTTCGAAATAACAGAAAGAAAAGCAACGACTGGAGTGGGAGAGTCAAGAGTCGAAAAGAGGATTCCTCACTTCTTTCTCTCATTCAAAACTGTGCATGAGACTCCTATTTCGCATGACTCCTAAGTGATAAAAGAGGAGTTCTTTCTTTTTTGCTTACCTTCTAAATTTAGACACCAATAAAATACCCAAATAAGGTAGTTGCATGAACCCCCTCCCAAGCTGCACGAATTTCCACTTGCAAGACCAACCTCACATTGGTAGGGGCAGATGCAACAAAAGTAGGTACCTTCGCCAGTCACATGCAACAAACCTGGTCTTTTAAAGACCACCAATGTAACATCTTGTGATTCAAATGTAGAAATATTATCCGCTTTGGCTTTAGGGAACTGCATGACTTGAGCACTTCTCAAGAGATCACCCATCCCAGTATTACTCAACCTCAAGCATGCTTAACTATAAAGTTTCCCATCGTTAGCCTCACGATTTTTTCCCAAAAGGCACATCTACCATTTGAGATCATGTTATCTACTTATACAGCTCAGGATCTCCCCTATTTCGATGTGGGACGATTCATTTCTGTGCTTTCCTCACCACTATTTATCAACTTAGAAGCTTACCAAAAGCCGCACTTTGCCTCGATAATTTCTTTCTCTTGGGACATTACCCGACAATCACTCCTCACCCTCTTCAGCCACGGACGTCACAACTAGCTCAAAAAGACCGAACAAAGTTCACCTTCAGCTAACAAGGTGGTGGCAACTCCAAATGAACAATGGTGTAGGGTCATAAGATCCCAAAAAGGCAGCACTAGGAACCCAGTGTGTACCAAAAGTGGCTAAGGGTGAAACTGACGTAAACTCATGAACCCATTGCCAAATCCCCAAGGCAGCCACTTTAGAAAGCAAGGGGTTTGGTGGAGAAGAGAGTTTTGGTCATTCTAAATTATCCAAAGAAGAATCACAATAACTAATCATGGAATTCAGATGATGATTGGGATTTTCACAAGATAAAGGAGTAAGAAATAGCACTATAAACAACCAAGGAGGCATCTCGATATCCAACATATGCAATGACCTAGCAATAACATGAACGCTCCTTTAAATATTAAACAAATGAGAGAAATCCTCAAGATCTAGGCATCACTAAATGCAAGCACTACAAATATTCATTAATGTGTCTAAAGCTTATACCTTGTTGGGAGTCCATCAAGGCAATCTCTAGGGCAAAAACATAACGAAAGAGGAATAAGACACTTTCAAACGATCTAGCAAGAAAATTGTCAATGACAAAAAGATGATACGAACTAGGTAAATGGATCTTGATGAAATCTTGGGAGAATTGATCACTGACCAAGCCAAAGAGTCATGCAAGAGCTAGTTTGAAAGTTGAAAAGAGATAAAAGGTTGAACTAGTATCTCTTCAATGATCATAGTGACTGTCCAAATCCAAAGTTTCCTAATAAAGGGAACATGCATAATTAGAAAGTATGCTAACTCTAGTCAATCCTCCCAGTCTTTCAAACAAAGAGAAGTATACAACTTCTCCAAGAGTCAAGGGTCAAAAAGAAACAAGATCCCTAAGTAAGTTCCTAGCTGAATATGAAGCAAAAATCTCTAACTCACAAGAATCATGATCTTATCTACTCACTTTATATGGTTGAGAGTGGTCTCAACAGTGACAGTTATGCTGGCTAAGGAAGTTGTTGCATACTAATTCAAACAAAAACTGCTATCTATAATCAAGGTCTGTGACCAAAAAAAAAAAAGAATGTGAGGAACCTAGTAGTACGCTCCTAGAACACATTAAACCATTGGGGTGGCTATGATGCATCTCATCACAATCTACAAAGTTGACCTTAAAACCTTCCCGAGTCTCGCTTGCTTCTTCCTCATAATCGAATTTTGTTTGGCTCCATCCTCGGCCTCTTCAACTCCTCTTCTAGCTAAGTGCCAATAAAGATTGCTTTCTAGGCACACCAATCCATGACGTGTTCTGTTTTATCACATAGAAAGCACATGACACCATCAGTCTTGAAAAGAGTTCAAATAATAGCCTTCTTCCCCTTATTTTGAAGTAGCAGCACAACTCCTAGGTCCAAAGGTTTGCCTAGCAGTACATAGGCAATGTTCATAGAGAAAACATCGCACCAGATCCTCTCAGAGTAAGTTCCTAATTGAATAGAAACCAAACATCTCTGACTCACGAGGATCATGACCTTATCTTCTCATGCTAGTTTATATGGTTGGGGATGAATCTCAACAGTGAAGCTCATGTGGGCTAAGGTGATTGCCATCACATTCAAACATCTAACACTATCTACAATCAATTTGCAAGTTTTGTGACCAAACTTGAAGCATGTGTAGAACCTAGCAATACGTTTCTAGTCTAGGTCAACCTTTTGGCTGGCTATGACACATATTAACATATTCAACTAAACTAACCCTAAATCTTCCTCAACATCGCTTGCTTTTTCCTTGAAGGGATCAACCAAGTTTACTTTGACTTGATCCTCAACCTCTTCTTTAGCCCCTTCTTCTAGTTGCGTGTCAATAAAGAGTGCTTTCTAGGAACACTAATTCATATAGTAACCTATCTTGCCACATAGAAAGCATGTGACACCACTGGTCTTGGAAGATGTACTTCATATAGATTTCTTACCCTTATTTTTGGTAGATGTAGTATTACCACTCCTAGGTCCAGACGTGGAGGGAGCATAGCCGACCATTTATGAAGTGCCTCTGATGCTAGGTCTAAACCTCCTCATAGATGAGGCTTTTAGGAATGACTCCAAAATCAACATCACACTAGAATGCCACCTCCACAAATAAGTCAAAAGAGTCATCATCTCTCCATAAATATCAAGGCAAAGACCTAATCTAAATCTTGAAATTATATAACAAGCATCTTCATGAACGTCGCATCTATCCAATAATTCGTTAAAAATGGCTTGGGTATTTGGGAACACTTGAAGAACCTTACTTGTGGGCTAGCTCATTTGCGAGCTTATCGTGAAACTAACACAGAGATACTTGTATTTAATTATTTTTTTATCTCCTCCCAACTAGGGTGGCTGCCCAATTCCCCAATCTTGCCTATTTAAGTTCACCCAGTAAGTCTTAGCATGCCTAGCCAATTTCATTTTGGTAAATTGAATGCGGTTTCCATCAGACATTGGCTACCAATCAAAAAACTAATCTATGACCATTATCCAATTATAAAACACCTTGGAATTAAAGGGAGCATCAAATCATGACAAGCCTATCTTCACCATATGGGGAAGATCATTATCATAAGATCACACTTTGGACACGTGTTAAACCACATCTTGTTTTTGGCGTTTAAGGTAATCAATCTCGCACTCAAAGTTTTGAGGTACAGCTTCCCGTCGATATGACTATAATGGAGAAAGCTTGAGACCAACTAAAGTTCATGAACCCTAAAAGGAATGTCTTAGTAAATAGGGAGTCGGCATCTTGAGTTTGATCAAGGATGTGTCCCAGCTATACATTCCATAGGCCTATTATGTTGCCTTGGTAAAGTATAATCATAATCCTCTCCGTAGTAGTAGTAGGCATCATCCTCACAGTATGTTGCCTTTATTTTGAGGAAACAATAGAACATTTTTTTTGTCTAAAGAAATAAACCTCTCCTTCATAACAATAGGCATCATCCTCACAGTGTTGCTTTTATTTTGAGGAAACAATAGGACACTTTCTTTTGTCTAAAGAAAAAATCGCGCCCTGAAATGGGTTGATAAGGTGCACCAAACAGCCTAGAATCCATAGGACGGTAATAGTCAAAGCAACAACAAAAAGGCACGATTCTACTAGATGACGAGCTAAAGCAAAAAGCATGGAACTACTCTATCAAAAAATTTCTAAAAAAAAGGAGAAATCTCCAACACTAACGTCTAAGGAAGAGGCTTGCACATATTAACCTTCACACAAACCCTAGCAAAACTTCCTTGTTCATGCTTAGAGGTAAATGAATGTCCCACAATGGTTTCTCAGCTACAGGTGCAACCCTAGCCAAAATCTCAACCTTACAAAACTCAAATGTGAGATAGGGAAGACAACCAAGTGGGAACCTTGGAAATGGACAAAAGGGTTAGAATAAAAGGAAGGAATCCACAAGCCAAGGAATTGATCGATAATAGCTTTACAGCTACCATGCCAAATGACATCTTTGTCCTCAAAGTTGAATGTAAACAAATAGAAGCTCATGCTAAGTTCAATGATACGAACGGCAACATAGGCTCCTCACCTTTCTGAAATTTCCCACCCAACAAACTCCAATAGGAGAACCCAACCAAATATGTGACCAATCAAAGATTGCTTGGTGTGTACTATATCAACATTAAAATAAAATGGAGACAAAATTAAGCTTCCAGTGACTTCAACATTGGTATCTTACACTAACTCACCAAGAATGTACATAAACAAGTTGTAACACCTGAACTCAAAGCATTAGCATATTGCTGTGAAATGGGGGTATTAAACAATGATCGAGGTGACCTCTTGAAAAAGTTTGTCACCATTCATCATACCACTAACAAAAGAGGATAGATGATCATTCGATCGATTATGAAGAAGCATATTAGATGATTGTTGTTCCACATTTGTTCATGTAGTTGGATCAGCCATTTGAATGTCACTAGAAAGAGCAATTTCCCCACCCGTGTACAGCTCCATACAGTAACAAAGTTTCCACCGCAGCTTATGTGGTTGCCATTTCTACCATTCCCACTCTTTGGATCAGGGGAACAGAGGGTGCCCTCAACCAATAAGCCATCATTTTGCTCCAATCATGGAGCTAAAAAGAAGACAAAAGCCTGATCAATCCAACCAACTAAGCATCTCTAATGGATCGCATAGCGCATAGGCCTCCCTAAACATGAAGCTTAACTTCTACTGGAAACCGTCTAAATCGAGAAACCTCCACTAGGATTTCAGCATCCTTCCCCCTATACTAATCCTTCCAACCTCTTCGTCTCCTTAGTCGACTCCTCTCCATCTCACTTCTAGGTAATGTTTTGTTGAAGCTTGGCTTTCAACTTTGGAAGAGGGAATAAGAAGATATGGGGAAAATGTAGTAAAGAAAGTAGAAAGCCTGTTCTCCTCAAGCCAGTCATCTCAAGAAATTGCTTTTCTTTGGATTAAGTTTTCAAAAACCATTTTCATTCGAGCATATATCGTTTCACATAATAAAAGTTGCACGAAGAGTCATAACACTTAAATTGTTATAAAGAGGATAACCTAAAATTAAAGAAAATACAAATCTATAGAAAGACTCTTTAAACATCAAAAACAAAAAAACAGAAAGAAAGGGAGAGCATGGCAAATTAATTTACAAGAAGCCTAAAAGTGCACTTACAATTGATAAGTAATAATTTTGAAACATTTAAACAAGATGAATTACCAAACCAACTTTAATAACATTCGAGGTCAACTTAGTAGAATAGCATTAAAATGTTTAATCACAAATAAACTCCAATATGAACATTGAAATAGCATTCTTACCTTGCAAAGCCAAAATCTGCAATTTTTAGCACAGAATTGTCATCAGTTGTCGAGAGAAGTAGATTCTGGCACACAAAAATAGAAGCAAAAACAATGTGGGAAACTTATTGCCAAATGTGAATTCAAGCATGATATACTTCCCAATGGCACCACACGGAAATTTATAAATAATTTAAGTTACATAAAGTGAAAAAAAAAAAAACATAGCTGCATAGAAAAAATTCAAGAAATTTTTGATAAGGATTACAAAAGGGAAAAAATGCATTGGCACAAAGGAGACATTCATATTAAGTTATGGAGACAGGCAATCAAAAATGTGCTCACTAAGGCATTAAAAAATATAAAATATTTCGTATTTTTATACCAAAACTAGATGCAAATTTGAATCTTGGAAGAAAACCTTAAATTAACCATAAGATCTAGATGATTCCAGATCTACAAATGAAGCGAAGATAATGAGGCAACCATAGTAACTAATGAAGAAGGGAAACCCAAAACCCTTGAATTAACTTGGAATAGCAAATTAGTGAAGAAGACAATATTTTTGTGTGGCCTAATAGAGATCCATCATCCACTTGCTAGTGTGGACTTAAACTGGGGCAACCATAAATATTCTTGTACTTCACATCGTTTATGTTCCTCAACATCTCGTCCCCTTCAGCAATTATGTTTCACTATCCCAGCCTCTTGCTACTATGCTAGAACATGTTATGCTGGATGACATGTCTAGCCAAATTATATTGAGGTGGGTACTCCGTCATACAATCCATTGTTGCTTTATAGCATTTTTCGCTGATCCAATTTGTGCTTCCTCATCCATACACATTTTTATCTTGATACCATAAGACTATCTGTAGGTCCAACCTCTAACATAACCTTGCTTTTTCCTATAGTGAAGTGTCTATACATAACTTCTGTATTTGTGATGGATCCTACAATTGCTGAATTACAATCCTTGCAATGCTATTAATTGTAATAAATTTAGGTCAAGCATAGTTTAGCATTTGGTACTAAACCTAGCTCTTTTGGCTGTATATCTAAATCATGAAGCAGAGACTCAGCGTAATTTTTTAATAAAATAAATCTTGTAGCTTGACCAAGTTGAACAAAGATAGATAAGCAAAATTGTTGACTATTAGAGATGAAAATATGAGGATAATCAACATAAAAATATAATGAAGCAAACCTGTGGCTTCAGATCTCGATGGATCAGATTGTTTTCACGAAGAACTTGCAAGCCATTAGCTGTGCAAAATGAAGAATATATGCTTGTGACTAATGCAGAATGAGATGGAGTGTTACATAAATAGGAATCTCAAGAATTAATGGTTAAAAATAGTAACTTTAATTTAAAGGCCAAAAATACCTAGTTGTTGCATAAAGAACTTTGCAGTTGCTTCTGGAACCCTTCCGTGGTTTTGTATATATAGTGATAGGTCACCACCTTTGCAGTATTCTAATATGAGATAAACTCTCCTAGACGCCTGAAATGATAAGCCATGCCAAACTCTTAAATGTAAAAAAATGCACCAAAAAATGTTATATAACTACATCATAGCTGAAAACCTTCTTCGGAAGAACAAACTTAATTTCCGAAAGGAATGCAACAACAATAAAAGGCCCACACAATTCAAGCAAACAAATTTATTGTTTTTCATTAAACCAAAACATTTTACTGAACATAACATATATATGTTTCTTAGTTACTTTAGATATTTTTCCCCTTATTCATTTATTTTTAAAAGAATCAAAAGCTTCTAAGCAAGTCTTATTTAGCTTTTTCTTCATATCATGTACCACCTCCATAAACTCAAAACTGTCCACAATTAATGTTTTGTTCTAGTAATATCATTATTGATGAAATTATTTCTCTATATTTTTTCCTTGTCTATTATGTCAAAAGTTAATGGCCTGCATGTTCTTCGTAATGCAAAAGACAACATAACACATTCCTCTATTCTTCAATATAATATGAAATAACACACCTGCGAGGCACATTATCAAGTGATTCTACTAGCAGATATCATATTCAAAACAAGAGCTTCTGTTGCTTCCAAACTTAAATCCTAAATTAAACATGTGTCAGGTCAGCAGCTTACACTACAGTTATGTGTATGCAGCATATGCTGCATTTCACATCACAAGGGACCAGAGATTACTCGAAACTCTGGAATTCAATACCCACTAGAAACTAAAACTCCACCAGATTTGTGCCACGTTGCACAGAAACCAAAAAAGGATCAAAATTTTTTAAGGAATCAAAACATCAGAGGAAATAAACAACAATAACAATCAAGTAGGCCTGTCAATGGATCGGATCATGACCCGATCCGATCCGAGTTCCGATCCGATTAAACCCCCAAATGAATTTTTTTTTGACCCGTCAATCCGCTCCGTTTACTGACCCGATCCATTTACAAATAAATGGATCGGATATGGATCACCATTGATCCGACCCGTTTAAAATCCGATCCGTTTATGTAATCTAATTTGTAGTTCATACAGGGTTATATTGTGGCTAATAATCTTTTTGTTGGAAGACTCAAGTAAAGAGCGTCACTATAATTAATTAATAAAAGATTCTTACATATTATATTAGTAGATCATAGTTTATAATGCTCAGTTTATATTTCACAATATATATGTATATATATATTACAAATACTGATTTTTATATTAAAATATTTAATTAATTCATAAAAATATAATATTCTTCCCTTATTTTATTTTCAATAAATTTAACATTATTTAAATTTGATTATGAAAATTACTTAAAAATAACTACTTTTATTGTAAATGGATTAAATCCGAAAACCCGAGTTCCGAACCGATCCGATTTCCGACCCGAGAGGATATGGATCGACCATGATCCGATCCGATGTATAACCCGATCCGACATATATGGATTTGGATCCGGGTCGGAGTCAACCCGACCCGAATCCGATCCGTTGACAGGCCTACAATCAAGCCATTATCTCATTAAGTAGAGTTTGCTACATGAATCTTTTATTTTCATTACACTCCATCAAATAACAACTTCTCATTAAACTCTTAGCATACAAGTCATTCCTTATGGCTTCTTGCATATCTTTTTTGTTCTTCCTCTTCCTTTTTTTGCATGGATAAAATTTAATAATCTAACTCATTTTATTGGAGCTTATATCGACTTGTGATATACATAAATCTCCAAACATCTAAGCCAAACATCTAAGTTACTCCAATATTCTCACGGATATATTTGTTTCTCATCTCATTTTTTTACATATATCTACCCCTCCACCTTATTATCCCATCTTTACAATACTTATTTATATATTTCTATTATGTATGCCAATATTCAGCACTATATAATATCATTGGTCTTACTATTGCCTTATAAATTTTACCTTTGAAAACATTTCAAAAAATCACAATCAAAGTAAGATAAGAAACAGACCTCAATGATTTCGTGCAATGCAATGATGTTCGGGTGCTTGATGCGCTTGAGAATGACGATTTCAGAGAGCAGACTTTCCTGCAACTTCTTGCTGAGCTTCTCCATCACGATCTCCTTCACCGCAACCTCCACGCCGTGCACGCGGTGCCGCGCCAGCCACACAACCGAGAAGGATCCCGCGCCTATCTGGCGGCCGAACATGTAGTCCCCCACAACCCTCCCTCCCCTGTAACCACCGGCACCGCCGCCGCTGCTTGCCATCGCAGAACCCTAGACCCACACTGCCACAGGACGACAAATCGCAGGAAGACTTACTGCTGCTTTACCCCCTTCCCTTTGGGTCAGACGACGACCGGAGAAGGAAAAAGGGGCCAGAGGGAGGAATCTGGACGTTATCTTACCCCGGATTTACTTCCTGATGTGAGCTCGAATCCACTGTTAAGGGGGAGAAAAGATCGAGCTTTGCTTCGAATACGCGCCGGAGCCGCCGCATGGCATGTTTCACGTTGCTGCCTTGCGGTTGCGGGTTAGAAATATCTTGAGGGCGAGATATCGGGGATTTCATCATCCGGAGATCGAACGCGTTCGGTTTGATGTTATTTGGAGGGAAATTACTAAATTAGCTGCGTGCAGCACATGATGAAAAAAAAATTATTATTTTTATTTAAAATAATAATTAAAAATATTTTATATCCCATTCTTAGGCCTCCTTGATGCGAGAACTAAATCAGGATCAAAATAATACTAATTTAAAAAACAATAATAATAATAATAAATAAAAAATTTTAATCATTCAACACAAATTCTAACATAAAAAAATATTATTTTACTTCACATACTCAATAATTTTCAATAAAAAAAATTAATTTTATTTTACATCCTAGACCAAAATTCTCGATTCGAATATTTTGGTCTAAAATGTGAAATAAAGTATATATTTTTATTAAAAATTATTGAGTATGTGAAGTAAAATAATATTTTTTATATTAGAATTTGTGTAAAATGATTAAAAATTTTTATTTATTATTATTGTTGTTATTTTTTAAATTAGTATAACTTTGGTCCTGATTTGGTCCTCGCGCCAAACAGAGTCTTTTAAAGCTTAATTTTGCTCAGAGATAGCAAATAACTCGAAAAATTAATTTTGAATCAAATAAAGTTCAACTCAACTATTCAAATGAGTCAACTAACAAATCATAACAAATATTTTTATACATAAAATTTAACTAAAATATCAAAATTGATAATAGATGAACCAAATCTAATTCAGATCGAATTCTTCTGTACTTTTTTTTTTGATCGAATCAAGATTGAATCGTTAACAGCCTACTCATTCTCAATAAAATTTAACATTATATCACACCTGATTATTTTATTTTTAAATTAATTAATTAATTTTATTATACATCCAATGTAAATTTTAACTAAATTATTTTATTTCTCAACATACAGTTATTAAAATATCAAAAAAAAATTTAAATTAATTTTTTTTAACTAAACCAATATTTATTTCTATATAATATTTAAAAAAAAAAATTATTTAGTTTAGTGATATATTCAGATAAATTATAAAAAATTATAAAACTGACACTTTAAATTAACATTTTGATGCCACTTAAAATTAGATGGCATCTAAATACTACTCTAATTATAAGCAAAAAAAATTAAGATTAAATTAATTTTTTGTTTTCTTCTAATAAAATAATATTAAATCAAATAAAAAATATTTTAAAGATGTTATTTAAATAAGATATTTATGAATAACATTAAATAAAATATATTTTTGATTTTTTAATGTAGTAACATTAAACTAAATGAATAATATATATTGATATATAAATAATATGAACCAAATATCCTATCGAAAAAATTGAATGTTTAGCTTAATAATATATTTAAATAATATTATAAAAATTATCCCTCTGACATAATATTTATATATTACTCAAAATAGAGTGACACGTATATGTCACTTTAATTGTAATAAATAGAAATGTGATTGAGCTGATTTTTTATTATCATATTTTTATAATAACACTGAATAAAATAAATAATAATTTAAAAATAATATTAATAAATTTTTTAAAACAACATTAATAACATAAAATATAAAAGAAAACATTATACTAACCGCCACACAAGAGTAATATTTATATGTAATGACTATACAATTTTTATGTTATTTAACTAATTTAAATAATTTATATATTCTAATACCCTTATATCCCGCTGTCTCAAAATACTGTAAAAATTTAATAAAAATTTAAAATTAATCTATCTTATTTCTTACTTTTTTTTCTCTAAAAATTAAAATAATAAAAAATATTAATATTAATATTTTAAAAAATTAAAAAATTAATAATTAAAAATAATCTTATAATATAATAATAAAAATTTAATACTCATGTCTTAATTGAAATCAAACGATAATATTTTACAATTTTGAGAATTAAAATTAATTTGCAACACCTTTCTGACCTCATCGCAAGTTCAATTTACGTAAAAATAAAAAAAAACTTAAACTGTTTTGAAATTATTAATAATTGAAATGTTTTGGTTTCTTTTACTTCATGTCTATGGATTTAAATATTAGCATCCTTGTAGAAATATTTCATTATAAAATAATTTAATTATTTACTGTAGATCTTCTTTTAATATTAAAGAGTTTTAAGCTTAAATTCACATTATTATAATTTTTAATTGAGATGAAGTACGTATGGTGTTTAAAAAAAAAAAAAAAAATTAATTACTTATTTAACATTTTTAAGTTATTTACATTCTCATTTTTGTTATGATAAATTATTTTTAAAAACTTAAATATCTACTATGATAGTATTTATTGAAAGCCGAATATGAATCTAATTTTTAATGAAATCTATGTTTTAAATTACTTATATGCCCTCATTTGATTCAGGGTTTTTTCTTCAATAAGAGAAAATATTTAATAAAAAAATTATTTTAATATTAAAATATATGTAAAATATGAAATAAATTTAATTCTAATATTCATATTTGTGTTGGATTTTAAATAAAATTAATTTTTATAATTAAAATTTGTATTAAATTAAAAAAATGCCTTGATCTGAACGAATTAAGGTGTTAATATGAATCGAAGATCGAAAATCGATTGAAAATTGAATCGATTTTAGATCGAATAGAAATCGAGTCAATCTAAATGAGCTGACTAATGAGCCAAAAGTTCGGCTTGGTAATAATTTCGAGCCGATTTTGAGCCGGGTAGGCTCGGATCGATTCAGCTTAAAATCAGCTCGAATTAAAATATATTTTATATTATAATACATATATATATATGTATATATATATATATATGATAAACTGAGCCGATCGCCAGCCGGATCGAGTTGAGCTTACCCAGCTTGAAATCGGCTCAAAAAAATTGAAATTTGATACAAAATGAATCGAAATTGGCTCGAAGTCGATTGGAATCGACTCGAGCCGGCTTGAAGTCGAACCCAATAGAGCTCGAGTTGATTTCGAGTCGATCGAAATGTGATCAATCTGATTTCGAGCCGATACTGGCTCGGCTCAAAATCGGATCGGTAACGACCCTAAAACGAATTAATAAATCGCCTTAATGTATTATGCTATGCAGTCTTTGATCACCCCAATAACGAATTAATGAATCATTATAATACTAATGAATAAAAATCATATCTTATTACATACACACATATATCTAATATTTAAATGCATATAAGTAATTTAAATTCATTATATTTTTTAAGGAGATAAAGTGCATTTGTTTGCCACGTTAAAATTAATATTATAAATTTTTATTTGTCATATTAACATTTTAATTATATTTTTCTTCATATATATATTTATATAAATAAAAATTAATTTTATTTATATCCAATATATATATATATATTAAATTAATAACTAATTAATATTATATTTTATAAAGATAAATAACTATTTTGTATGTTATTTTTGAAAAAATATTTTTATCTAAATTTAATTTAAATCTTATTAAAATTAACACTAGCGAATAAGTATACTCGATTAATATATAAAAAAATACTACATATAAGTATGATAGGTTATATATAATTTGCTAATATCATTTGTTTAATTACTCTTTTCGCATACTTCGATGACGAGTATACATATGTAGGCCTGTTAATGGATAGGATCATGACCCGATTTGATCCGAGTTCCGATCTGATTAAACCCTCAAATAGATTCTTTTTTTGACTCGTCAATCCGCCCTGTTTACAGACCCGATCCGTTTACAAATAAATGAATCGGATATGGATCATCATTGATCTGACCTGTTTAAAATTCAATCTATTTATGTAATCTAATTTGTAGTTTATGCAGAAATACATTGTAGCTAATAAACTTTTTATTGGAAGGCTCAAGTAAAAAGTGTCATTATAATTAATTAATAAAAAATTCTTATATATTATATTAATAGATTTTAGTTTATAATGCTCAGTTTATATTTCACAATATATATATATATATGTATATATATTACAAATATTGATTTTTATACTAAAATATTAAATTAATTCATAAAAATATAATATTTTTTCTTTATTTTTTTTAATAAATTTAATATTATTTTAAATTTGATTATAAAAAAAACTTAAAAATAACTATTTTTATTGTAAATGGATTAAATCCGAAAACCCGGTTCCGAACCGATTCAATTTTCGACTCGAGAGGATATGGATCGATCATGACTCGATCCGATATATATGAATTTGGATTCAGATCAGAGTCAATCTGATCCGAACTCGATCCGTTGACAGGCCTATACATACGCACATATCGCATTCATTGTTTTTCGAAAAAATTATCTTTAATTTTTTTTTAGCTGTAAAGGAAAAGAATTAATCACTGCTAGACAGCTGTGGGTCCCAAATTTTCAGCCAATGGCTGTTCATTAATTGGATGTCCTTTTCATATCTGGGATAAGTTTTTGTTCGGTCGGATATGATCAGCTCTACATTGACTTCTGTCGTTACTAAAATTAGAAAAAATAATTTTATGATAAATAGCAGTTAAGTTCCCATAATTTAAACTTATATACCATTAAATCCTTTTAATTAAATATATTTTAATAAATAAATTAATTAAATTAATTTATTTATTAAAAAACTTTTTTTTATTAATATTAAAAAATTATGGTTCACACATGTTGATCTCTAGTAGGCCTGTCAACGGATCAGGTTCGGATCGGATTGATTCCGATTTAGATCCAAATCCATATATATCGGATCGGATTATATATCGGATCGGGTCATGGTCGATCCATATCCTCTCGGATCGGAATTGAATCGGTTCGGAACTCGAGTTTTCGGATTTAATTCACTTACAATAAAAGTAGTTATTTTTAAGTATTTTTCATAATTTATTGGAAAAAAATAAAAAAAAAATGTTATATTTTTATGAATTAATTAAATATTTTAGTATAAAAATCAGTATTTGTAATATATATATATATATATATATATTGTGAAATATAAATTGAGTACTATAAACTAAAATTTATTAATATAATTTGTGAATTTTTTTTATTAATTAATTATAATGATACTCTTTACGCCTTCCAACAAAAAGATTATTAGCTACAATGTATTCCTGTATGAACTACAAATTAGATTACATAAACGGATCGGATTTTAAACGGGTCGGATCAATGGTGATCCATATCCGATCCGTTTACGAATAAATGGATCGGGTCAGTAAACGGGGCGGATTGACGGATCAAAAAAAAAATTTATTTAGGAATTTAATCTGATCAGAACTCAGATCGAATCAAGTCATGATCCGATCCATTGACACGCCTAATCTCTATAACCTAATTCCATCATTGCCTTTTTAGCTGAGCTTTTTAATTTTTGAAAAGACTACATTATCCCTTTCCTTTATCTTTCTCTCTCTCTCTCTCACTAAAAAATAATTGAGATAAAATCGAGTATTTATCGTCTTAAATTTTTAATAATAGGCTATAAGATAATATAAACGAGTACAACACATGAAGCGTGATTACGCCATTATATACTTTTAAGTTACATATAGGTATTTCACTATAACATAAAGTTATTTTTTTATTATGTAAGAGTATTTTATTATTATGCGGAATATTTTAATGATATTTTAGAAGATTTTTTGTTACGAAATTATATAATATATTTCAATTATTATATAACAATAAATAATATTTATGCAACAAAAAACTATAATAATAATAATATGTTAATATGTAGTAAAAAAAATCTCATATGATAAATCTACTGCAAATTATGGCAAATTATTGAAGACAATTTTATATATTTCAATTTTTTTTATTTCAGTATTTTTCAAAAGAATTTAATTAAATACTAAATTTGGATTAATATTTTTTTGAAATTTTATAGTTAATAAGATAATAGATTCCATTGTATCGATTGTAATTTTATTGAACCGAGTTAGAGCATAGTTGGATCAGAACAACTCGAATTGCATTTGGCTCGATTGACTCACATTTGAAACTCAATGAGAGCAATCTCTTCTAAAAGAATTTTCAATTTATCAGAAGAATTGAGATAGCTCGATTAAGGTCAAGCCAAATGAACTAAATGAGTTGAATTAAGCTCACGATCTAAATTATAAATTAATAAGCCGAGTTTGAAGTGTGCTTATTTGACTCCAACTCGGGTTGTTCTCACCCGTAATTTATTGTACAGCATTGTTTTAGGTTTAAAAATTTCAAAAATGGGTATAAAAAAAATTTAAAAAATGAATGGATCAGAAAATAATAGTGATCAAAATATAGGGATCTCATACCAATTGTTGCCGTTGTGATAAAAAACGTCACGCTCAGTGGCTTGTGTGCAAGGCTCGATCTCCTCCCTCCTTCCCTCCCTCCTTCCCTCCATCACTGTTCTGCGTTGCTGCTCGCTATTTCTGCGCTTTTTTAGAGAAGACCAAGCGATCACTATTCACAAGTCTCCCCTGCGTCGAGCTCATCCACCTCACTGCATCTCTCGGCCAATCTCGTAATCTATTTCTCCTTTCAAAAGCGAGATTGAAGAAAGGGTTTGATGTCTTCAGTCTTCTGCGCAAATTGGCGGTGGGTTCTTCTTTGCTTACATTGTTCTTTTCTGTGTTAGTCAACAAGCATAGGAGTTGAGCTGTTAGGGATTTGGAGAGATGGCTTCGTGCCAGTGCCAGAGCCAGAGCAATGCTGGCGGATGGATCCTTGATTACGGACTCGGAGATGAAGTCCCATCGGCGGATTTCATCTGGGCTTCCCCCTCGGTCGATGATCCAGCTGTTGCCGTCGGGTAAACTGCGCTCGGTGCTTTCTTTCTTCCTGTGCTTATTTTCTCTGATTGAACTTATTTGGTGATCTGGGTTAAGCTGTTTAACCTGCAATTGTCGTGTTTAATAGGGAACGCGAGAGTAGTAATAATTGGCTCATGCTTAGGAATTTTTTAATGTCTTCCATGCTTGAATGATTTTTAAACGACGAGTAGCATCTTTCAATTTCTGTATATTTCCTGCTTCTGTTAGAGGTCATTTGGTATGGAGGAACGCTTTCAGAGATGGATGTAGTTAAGCCAGGGTACTTACTCCCTTGCCCCATCCTAACTCTGCTAACCCTCACCTCTGTCTCCCCTTTGAGGTTAAAGCTCATGAAGTGCTGGTTGCTCATTTTTATCCCGGTTAAGTTATTAACTGCTAAACCGGATTTTGGGTTAGCACAGGTTATCAACCCAGTGCAATTCTGAGTTAAATCTCCTAACCCAATTGGGGTGACGTATTGATGGGGTTTGTATTCCCCAAGTTAACCAATACTATCTCAAATCCAAACAGATCCTTAAGGAAAACCCGGATTGTGGTAATTTTTCTGAAATAAAAAAGTAGAAGGGCATTCTATTTGGTGGATGGTATGGCAGATTTGTTTGTCAAAATTGTTTCTTTTTTTCTTGAGAAAATTATGCCAGTTCTACAACATTTTGAGGGGAAAAAAAGATTAGGTTGGAAAACTTCTCTAAAGAATATACTGCCTTTTCATGGTTTTTTGCACTTTCTAGTAAAAGAACAATTTTCCTTCTTTTTTTTACATGGTTTATGATGTTATCTGCTCCATTCTAGATTCAAAATGAAATTTAAGGGTGTAATTTACATTCTAGATCTGCAGCTTGAATTCTCTTCTTTATGTTACATTAATGTTTCTCTTAATGCATTATCTCTTCCTCTAATTCAGAGAACTGTTTGCTTTTGACCCTATACTCAAGGATGCTCAGTCTGTTGATAATGCTTCTTTGAAGAAAAGGTAGACAAACAATTGTCCTTTAACTATATTATCTTCTTATACTTTCATTGTTACATGCTACTTATTTTTGAGTAGGGTTTAATATGATATTATCATGGGGATAATTTTCATCTTAGTGCCCTTGGAATGGGATGTTTTTGAGATTCTGTGTACAGTTTTATGATTCTTGTGTGTACTAATTTGCAATTAATGTGTCATGTAACACTCTTAGTTATGTTCAGGATAAACTACTCTTTTGCCTCTGAGGTTGAAAGTCATTATTATATTTCTCAGAAGCTCAACTTATTATATTTATCTTCTATTCCTGAAGAACTTAATACCCGTGGTTTGCACTTGCATACGTGCATATGCAAAATGAGGCTTATTGGAAGTTTCTGTCATTCTTTAATTATGTACGAAATTGGGAACTTACATTATTAAAGTTATTTGTTGACCTGATGCTAATGTCAATGGCTTTAGCTCTTCGAATTGACTTCTTCCTTCACTTAAAATGAAAGTAGTAAACTTCTAACGCTATTAATGTTGCATTTTCGAATGCTATTAATATGAAGTCTCCAGTGTTTGCACATCATCATTAATGGTCATTCTGGTGATAGACTTTTCAAAGAACAAAATGACATCTAATACATTCTACTGTGTTGTTTTATTTTCCTTTCATATCTGTAGTTGTATCTATCTGCTCCACTGAACTTACTACTGGATATAACTCAACTTAAAAAGTTAATTCTGTACATTGATCTTAATTTTATTTTCTGCAGAACTCGTGTGGAGGTATGTTGCACCACAAGGGCGAAAGCTACACGTGAGAAAATGCGAAGGGACAGACTCAATGACAGGCATGTTGGGATAACCTATGCCATGGTTTTACAAAATGAAAAATATTTGGCCATTCGGGGGTGGATGTTAGAAATATACTTTTTCTAATTAGAGTGGATGTCGATTGTCAGGTTTTCTGAGTTATCTTCCATTCTGGACCATGGCAAGCCTCCAAAAACCGATAAATTTGTTGTTCTTGGTGAGGCTATTCGTCTTTTGAACCAGTTACGCCTTGAAGCTCTGGAGCTCAAAGAATCAAACGAAGCACTAAAAAGCACCATAAAAATTCTTAAGGTAAAATCATAATAATTTTAGCGTTCATTTGGTTGGATATGAAACATTTAATTTTTCATTGACGTAATCGGCACGAGTTTAATATAGAGGTATTATCCGCTTTGACTTTAAAGAATTGTGTAATTTGAATATTTCCCGAGAGGTCACCCATCCTAGTTCGTGGACAAAGAGGATAGGGACGGGCAGATCTAGCTTTAAATAAAGGGGTGCAATTGCACCCCTAAATCCTCCATAATTTTTTTATATAAAATATTCTATAAATTTATTATATATAATAAATTATATTCAAGACCTTGAGATTAAATGACCATTGCAAATTGATTCTAATTTTTTAAAACCTTTAATATTAGTCTATGAAATTACAAAAACTTTACAGTTTTGATTCCAATTAAGATTTAATTGGTAATTTTTCACAAATATGCTGTATTATTAGTCTTATTTGTTAACTTTATGATTTTTTAGAATACAATTTTAAAATATTAATATTATATTTTTTATTTTTACTTTTTTAATGTATAGAAATAAAGAAATTAGAAAAATTAAATTTTAGATTTTTATTAAATTTTTAAAAAAATAATAAAAATAGATGGTTGTAATAGAACTTTGAAATATGTAAATGAATCAAAGTAATAAAAAAGATCAAAATTTACATTTTTAATTAAAAAATAGTAAAAATAATGATATTTTAAAAGATGATCAAAACTGCAGTACTTTCATAATCTCAGGACCCAAATAAAAGTTTTTAAAAATTTGAACTAATTTGCAACGCTCTTCTAACCTCACAATCCAAGATGCCATTTACCCTATTATATATACCATAATATAATAATAGTTTTAATTTATTAATTATTAATTATTTATTATATTCTCTATCGCACTCTATTGCCTCACTTCTCTTCTTTAACCACTTGAGTCGGCTCTTCTTCAAAGTGAAATCCTAGCAATCAGTCAGAGTTGCCTCCATCGATTTTCATTGATTTTCGCATCACTAGTAGTCAATTCACGTCACCTCCATCGTTAGGCTCCCGCTAATCACCGTTGCCTCCATCTAGTTTTCTCTATCGAGTCGGTGCCTCGTTCAACAATCTTTGCTCGGCCTTCTACTTCAAATTGATCTCCCGCTCCTCCTTCTTCCCACAATATTGGCCTCATCTGACCCCCTTGATCTGAGATCTTGGCTCCGCTACTGGATAGGGAGTGATTATCAAGTAATATCTTAAAAGAAATGAATCACTGAAGCAAAGCGTGACTCTTGGCAGGCTTCTAGGCTGATAAATAGTGGTGAGAAAGGCACATGAATGAATCGTCTCACATCATAAAGGGAGGAGATCCTAAGTTGTATAAGTAGATAACGTGATCTCAAATGAAAGAAGCATTTTTTGGGGAAAAATGTTGAGGTTAATGATAGGAAACTCCATAGTTAAGCGTTCTTGAGCTGGAGTATACTTGGATGAGCGACCTCCTAGGAAGTACTCAAGTTACGCAGTTCTCTAAAGCTAAAGCGGACAATACCTTTACATTTGGATCACAGGATATTACAAATTTTAACTTGGGTTAAAATTAATCTCACGCTTGCAGTCTATATCTAGAAAATTCATTGTTTTGTTGCTAAAGATAAGTGATCTGCAGGAGGAGAAGTCGGAACTCCGGGATGAAAAGCTGAAGCTGAAGGCTGAAAAGGCGCGGATGGAGCAGATGATCAAGAGCCTCCAGATGGCAGCACCTCCCTTCATTCCTCAAAGCTCTGCCGCTTCTCCGATTGCATTCCAATCTCCTTATCATCTCTACTGCAGTAAAACACTCCCTTATTCGAGCTATCCTCCACCAGCTGTTTGGCAATGGATCCCCCCTGCAGCTCTGGATACTTCCCAGGACCATGTGTTGAGGCCTCCTGTGGCATAGCTAGGGTGAATTGCAGTTTGCACCCCTTAAAATTATCAATCTTTTTGGCACTTTGCATTCCTGAAAATAAAAACCCCAAATAATGCAACATGCTGAAATTGTAAATTATTTTGAGAATGAGTTAAGTGTCAAAGGAGAATATTTTAAGGGTGCAAACTGTAATTTATCCCAGCATAACTGCCAAACTGTTTTATGGGTCAGTAGCAATTTGGTACTATGAACTTATGTGACCAAGTGCATAAGAGCACATTCTGTCTATTTTATTTTTTATGTTATTTAAAAAAAATTAATTATTTAATATGATGATATATTTGAATAATATTGTAAAAATTATTACCTTATCTGAATGTTATTTAAAATTAGAATTGGTGTTTTTTTGAAAGAAATTTGTAGAAAGGAGTTTGTGGATCTTGAGAATAAAAAAACTTTAATTACTATTAGTATTTTTTTAATAAATATAATGATATTTGATGTATTTGTTAAATTTTAATATATAAATATTTTTATTTTAAATTAAATATTTTACTAATTTAGTTATTATAATATTAAAAAAAATTATTATTATTTTTTTTTAATAACTGGGCACTGGTTTGTAGAGCTACACTATCATTTATTTCTTATTTGGTTCAAGTTGAGGGTAGTTATTTTTTTTAAAATTTTTTATAAAAATTATAATTTTTTTTGAGATATATATATGATGAGAAATAAAATTAGCTAATTGGGGGAATATTAAATGAGCTTAGAGTTTGATTGTGATAACTAGGGACTGAAAAAAAGCGAAGAGGGATTATTGGGGTGATATTTATATAATTAAATTAAAATTAACAGAATAATGAGTGATTTTTAGTAGGCTTTTAAGTGAAAAAATATAAAAATAAATTGTCTTACATTAAAAAGAGAATTTTTTGAGCGGTATAAATAAATAATTAAACTCAAATGAGATAAAAGTATATTTTAGGGTAAAATTATGATGTTAACAATAAATAAATTTATAATTAAGTGTATTTAAATTGAAATAGTATTGAGATTTGTGATTTTTTGAAAAATATTTCACATACATAACTCTTTAAGTTAAAATAAATAATATTTTTGTGTCTTGATGCCTCCAAGGCTCATTCTGTTAAAAAAATTTTTAATCATGACTAAAAAAATTTTTAATTAATTTTTTTTTTATTTTAAAAAATAAATAATATTTTAATCATGACTATCATTATTAAGGGGCGGCAAAACGGGTCGGCGGTCGAACTCAAATCTGACCTGACTCGAATTATCTCTATTTGAACCCAACTTATTTATTAAATAGGTCAAAATTCATAACTCGAACCCATCTCGATTAATAAATGGGTTGAGTTGACGGGTTGATTTAACCAATTTACAGAGTTTTTTTGATAAATGTCTAACCCTCATCCGACCTGACCCGATTATGCCCAACCCGAACCCGACTTATTTAATAAATGGGTCAAAATTTATAACTCATACTCGAAATTTGTGGATCGAGTTCAGATCGGATTCATAGGTCCGATCATATATTGTCACCCCTAATTATTAAGGCCTTTTAAGAAAAGTACAAAAAGAATGGGATTCTTTATTATTTTATATAATTTAATTAATATATAAAAATTACTGTCTCCAGAGTCTTCTCAATAGTTTTTGAGCAGGGCATTCAAGCTAGGAGAAATTTTTGTGTGCATAATGTGTGTCACGTCATCCATCCGCACAAAAATAAAATTAAGCCACGTGACACGACGGGCTGCTTCAAATATTATATAACACTAATTTATTGCTACATAATACTGATTTTTTGCTACGTAAGACTACATAATATTGATGTCTTGTTATTTGGAGCTACGTAGCACTAATTTCTTGCTACGTAGTACTGACTTTTCCTATATAGCACTGATTTTTTGCTGCGTAGGACTACATAATATTAATATCTTGTTATCTACATAATATTACGTAGCTCTATATAGTAAGAAGTCAGTACTATGTAGCAAGAAATTAGTGCTACGTAGCTTCAGATAACAAGACGTTAATATTATATAGTCTTACGTAGTAAAAAATCAGTGCTACGTAGCAAAAGACAGTACTATGTAGCAAGAAATTGGTGCTACGTAGCTTCAGATAATAAGACGTCAATATTATGTAATCTTACGTAGCAAAAGTCAGTACTATGTAGCAAGAAATTAGTACTACATAGCTCTAAATAACAAGACGTCAATATTATGTAGTCCTACGTAGCAAAAAATCAGTGCTACGTAGCAAGAAATTAGTGTTATATAATATCGGAAGCAGCCCGTCATGCCACGTGGCTTAATTTTATTTGTGTGCGGACGAATACACATTGTGCACACAAAAATTTCTCCTAAGGTAGGTAGGAGTGACCCAATGGGATTCGTCATCGTCTTTGTTCTCTCCTCCTTATCCTCTTTGACTTCCGGCAGCACCGTTGGCTCTGGATCCGCCTGACGCCGACGAAGCTCGTGGGGCTGCAGCACGGATCCGCACATGCTCCAAGACCGATTCAGCGAAGGGGCTCGCTACTCCCGCTAATTGCTTGCTCAAAGAAGCCGCCGGATCAAGTGGCGACTTCTAAGAAATGAAGTCGCCGGATAAGGTAGAAGTCGTGCAGAAGTCGGCGGATTATCTTGCGACTTCATTATTACAAGTCACCATTTCATCCGGCGACTTCTGTTTCGACGCAAATCAGAAATCGCCAAATAATTTGTCGACTTTTGTATTCTTCTGCTTAAGAAGTCGCCGGAGCACCTGGCGACTTCTGTTGAGCGGATCTTCAGTACGATACTCGCCGTCCGGTTTGGCGACTTTTGTGAATTTTTTTTTTTTTGATAACTGGAAAATATTTTTTTCCAGCTGTAACTTATGACATTTCTTATACATATTTATAACTTAAGATAATTTATACTTTTAAAATTTCAGCTTTATATTGTGATTTATAAATTATAGTTAAACTTTTTATTTAATTAGATGTATTTTAATAATTAGTATTTTAATTAATTATTTAAAATAGTATAAATAATAATACATATCACCTTTAGAAAGGCATTTAGACAATATAATTATTGAAATTTATTATAAACTTTTAAAATTTTAAAATTTCTAACTAAATATATAAATCGACTGCTTACATATGTTTACAACATACAGACTTTTCTTGATAATAATAATTTTTTCTTTTTTTAAAACAAAGAAATCAATACAAAGTAAAAAATGATCCATATAAAATATAGTCTTATATGATCATTTTTTTCTTTATATAATCTTTTTCTAGTTTGTATAGACTTATTCTTGCATTGCATGTATCTTTTTTTTTATTTTATTACATATGCAAATTTAAAAAAATATCATACAACAAAATTAAAAAAAAAAAAACGAAAAAATGATGCAAACAAGCAAGAATATGTCCCAATATATCTACTGGATTATTAAGTTGAGATGGGTTTAATTCGTTGAATAATCCAGTGATTAGGCCTCTAACTTATTATTGGTCAATTTATTAAGCAATTTATTAAATTACATGGCTTTTTCTAACATATAAATAAGATAATTTTAAGGGAGTCATTTGGTTTAATATTTTTGTGATATTATGTCATATTATTTAGAGAAATTGAATCTCTAATCTGACGAAAACTTACACAGTTCACTTTAAGATGACATCTAGATGCCACCTAGACGTCAACCTGATTGCAATGAAGAGATGTAGGGTTAGACTAATTTTCTATTAGCATTTTGGGATAATTACCTACATACCACATTATTTAGTTTTATTTATGCATTACCTATCCATTCTTAGTTAATTACGCTATACACACTCAAAACATTACAAAATCTTACACACACACTTGAGTTAAAATTTAATCAAAATCTATTTGAAAAAAATATATTTTGTTAGTGAATCATTAAGATTATATTTTTTATCCTTAATAGTACATATATCTTTCTTCCTCAATGCCACACTAAAGCGCTGATCTGTTCTAAAATCAATTTACATCGCAGATGTCTCCTTCCCTTGCCACTATCAAAACATCAAAGTTTTAGGATATTTAAATATCCTTAAAATAATATAATGAACGACTCAGATTTTTTGTAATCTAACTATAGTTAGGTTATTGAAAAATTATGATTACTTATTATAATAAAAACAAGTTAAAGTGTGTGTATGTAAAATTTTATAATATTTTGAGTGTGCATAGCGTAATTAACTAAGAATGGATGGGTAATGCATAAATAAAACTAAATAGTGTGGCATGTAGGTAATTATTCCTAGCATTTTTTAATATAATATTATTAAACTAAACAAATAATAATTTAGAAATAACATAAACATCTATATAATATCGAACTGAATGCCCTCCTGAGTAACACCTCATAACTAGATCCTCCTTGCATAAAGAGAATGAAAACAAATACAGAGAGGTATCATGACTGCTCCATTGGTAAAATGATTTTAAGTTATAATCTAAGGATATGCAGCATGCTCAGAGAAAGGAGGCAGCTAATCCCCTTTCACAAGGCAGGTTTGTCTATAGATATGATGAGTTTTGAAGTTTTACACTACTTTTCAATGAGCTTCTTTAAATTCATAAGCCAAAACAAGTACTCACGGCTATCTTTGTTGATCATGTACTCGTGCAAGAAGTTGGTGGTCATAGCTGAGATGCCTCGCATTTCCAGATACTTATGGAAGGACTTCTGAAGGTTCTCATCCAGGTCACTGTCAGACATAAGAGAAAAAGAAGAGTTTGAAATGCACCAACCAGAAGATAACATTTTAATCGATTATAGGAGACAAAGCGTGGGATAATTATTAAGACTATTTTCAACATGAAGCGTGTTAAAAGCTCTAAATAATTTTAGTTTTGACATTTTCGATACAACATATCGGTCTCCTTCTGAAAGGAGATGACACCAACTGATTCAGGTAGAGAAAATAATGTGGGACAAAGCGAAAACAATTTGAAGCAAAGTAAAGCTATTCAAAATTTAAATAAGTTCGGATAGATAGTAAATAAGAATTTATAGAGTTAGAAGAAGCTGGTCTTTAAAGGATGAGCAAACAAATCTTCATGAGCAGAACATGACGAGTGTTGTTCAGTGCTGGCGCAGCAAAATTTAATCAGGCGGAGCAAGATGCATGCGGGGGCAGACACCTAGTATGTGAGAGCCAGCATTGCCGTAAAGGATGCATCGGGAGTCCTTACGAGGCCAGCATCGGAGAAGCGGAAAGTCGAGGCAGCTTCATGGGAGGAGTGGAGCGGGTATATGGCTAACATAGGAGAGGTGACACGTTAATGGTGGCTGGTGTTTTAAAGTGGGAAAATCTTATTTTTTTCTCTAATAACTAAAATCAGAAATCTTACCTAAGATCTCCTAACTCTTTCCTTCCGAAATCCATCGCTCTATTAGATTCCATAGTTACCCAAATACAAATTTTATTCATCACTATTCCATCCAAATGTTCAAATACAAGATATATTTTAAGAGGGTAATCCCATTATAAAATGAAGGAAAGTCATATAAGACTAAACAAACACACTAATTAAATAACATAAATAAATAAGGAATTCGACTAATTAAAACTTATAAAAAACTACCTAAATTATAAAATAAAATTAACTTAAAATAATCTGCATCATTCATCTGACACTATGGTGTATAATCTGATTTGGACTATTGATTATCAAGATGTTCTTATCAAAAAATAGTACTAAAAATGCATAACTAATTCAGAAACAACAATAATAAAAAATTAATCCCAAGCTAGTTGTAAACAGCTACATAAATTTCTCCTTCATCTAACGCTATATAAGATCGCTCACCATTAGCGCAATTTGTTCAAGAACACTTTTTACCATCCTATTCTAAGTCATGTTTAATCTACCCTTGATATATTAATAATGCCGATAAAGGACATGACCAAAATCACCTTAAATGTTGTTCCCTTATCTTATACTCAATAGATGATATACCAAACTTCTCTCTGATACAATAATTTTTAATGTAATCCATCATAAGATAAGCATTCATCCAGTTTAGCTTCCACATCTCAGCTACACTTATATTACACAACTTTTGTCATCCTATCCTATCCCATGGAACTCTTGCCGCATTCCACAATTTAAACATCCTGCATTTATTTTGTAATTAACATCCTTTACATTCCAATTAGTGTGGATAATGGATTTGAGGCACTCGAAGTTCTTGTATGATAGAACAATTGTATCTCACAATATCGTCACTTTTTTCTTCAAAATCACTAAACTTACAATACATGTATTTTGTCTTACTTTTTTTCAATTTGAATCTTTTTGTTTATAAGATGAGCTCCAACCATTGATTAACTATTTTACATGTCTCATTATTAGAACTATAACTTCTATGAAAATCAATCACCATAGAATCTCACCTTCAATGTGCTTAGTCAAATCATCTAACAAAAAAGCAAAATATAACAACACAGAAAAATCTTGGTATGGTCCAATAAAAATAGAAAATTCTTTCGAATTACTACCAGTAGGCCCCACACCTACTCCATCATACATGTTCTTAATAGAATTTATATATGAAATGCAGACACCCTTGTTTTATGATACAAAAGAACTTTCCTTGGTACTTGGTCATTTACCATTTTAAGATCAATAAAAAAAGTGCAAAGAACCTTTTGGGCATCTCAATTATTTTTTATCAATTTTCTTACAAGAAAGATAACTTCATTATTGATCTTTTGGGTATAAAATTCAGTTGATTATATAATATTATAATCACTTCTTAAATTATATTCAATAATTCTCTCCTAGAGTTTCATAGTATGACTCATAGTTTTTATGCTTTTATAATTGCCACAATCTCATATATTCTTCTTTTTCTGAAAAGTAGGATTCTAGAGTACTTTTTCTCAATTCATCAAGAATTTTGTCATTCTTAAGTATCTTGTTAAAGAGTATTGCAAACCACTTAACATCAATCTCACTTACACTTCCACACTTCGACAAATATCCTTCAGGTCCACAAGCTTTACCATATTCTTTAACGCGACTTGAGTTTCTCACATATAATTGGCAGTCTTTTCTTTCTTAAGACTATCGATAATTTCAAAATTATTATGTTCTTCACCAAAGAGCTCACCAAAATAGGTTCTCCATCTCATTTGGCTATCTCCATCTTCCACAAATATATTATTACTATCATCCATATGCTATCTCACATGATTCAAATCTCAACTTTTTCTCAAATTTTATCATGCTAATCTATATATACAACCAACTGAGACATATGGCTAAAAGCTTGGATATAAAATTATGAAATAAGAGATCGTGATTAGTCATGGCGCATCACTAAGAAAACCTGCTTTGCTAACATTTATTTTAAGAGAACCTGACTAATCTCTACTTCAAAGCTAGTCTGTTCAAAACTGTCTTCCAAAGAAAGATGAGGAGTGGCAAATTCTGCCTGATGCAAATAACATTATCTTGATTGTGAAAACTTCATCTTCGATGTCGTCAATCCTAAATTCAATCAATATCAAGTACCCCTTTTTAACATATAAAAGGAAGTCAAATACACAACTATTTTTTTGGTCATCTTATATGACTGATAGCAGATTACAGCAAGCTTTCTTGTTTATTAAAGCTATTAAAAGTCATTTTGAAGAGTTTAAATCAACTTCATATCAATTTCAAATGCAGAGAGAGAGAGAGAGAGAGATTATAAGAGAAATTGTGTATATCCATTACACAAAGTTTTATATTTATACTACGAATTTCTCTTACCTGCTGATTATAGCTGCACATGTATACAATAATTCCTTATTTATCTGTACACAGTTACAATAGCTGATTAGTGCAGACAAATGAACTGATTTTCACAAGTACATATATTCAACAGATGTCTAATATCTATACACATATTTAGCTCATGTCTAATATCTTCAACAAATGCAAAGGCTATTTTAGCACACTCAATTGGTGTAATAGTTAGGTATTCTATTGCCTAATGTGGAATTTGCTAGTTCAAATCTGATGTGTCATCTCTACTTAAAAAATAACTAGCACTGAATACAACAAATAACAACAACAAGAAAAGAAGAGAAAACCTTAATCTCAAACTAGTTTGGGGTCGCCTTTGGTTTCACTTCTACTTTAGCTAAATGTAAATCAACACTCTCTATAAGCACAAGTGATTCAAAGTCATGTGCAATAATCATATTTAAAGTCAACTTTTGGTATTCCCATTATGCATCGTCCTCCCACAATTATGTAAGAGGCCTTTATGAATCATCGATGGATGTAACCAAACAACTTCAAATAACTCTCCCCCATCTTATCTTCTATAATTAGCACAATTTACTGATGTGCACAAAATTATGGGGTGTAAAAACTTTTGCCAGGACGTGATTGACAAAGGAGTAGGATTCAAACTACTGCTTAGCTTTATAGGCTTTGAATTCATGGTAAAGTAAAATGAAATGCAACCCAAAAAAAAGTAACCCAAAAGAGTCTAGGACCTTTGAACAATGCTTACATCCATTGGATAAGTGCGTCCACTGAACAATGCGCTCATTCAGTGGACAAAGGTCCTAGAACCTTTTTAGTTATTTTTTGGCCTATTTAGTATTACTCTTTTTAAAGAAAGGTTCAGCTCACAATGTGCTAATATAAAAGATACTATGATATAAAGCTAATTCCTATTCTATTTTCTTTCAAGTAATGGAGAACAAGTACAAAATCCTAACTAAGTTCAAGTTTCATCAAAGTTTCCCTTTTCCAACCCAAGCATGTAAACAAAGCCTCCAACTAATCCAAGCAATAGAATGCCTTAAATACTGAATAGTATGTAATAAAGAATATAATCATAATACAAAATTTGAACCAAAGCAAGACCAATGAAATTACCTGAAATCAGGACCCTCATAAGCAAGCATTTCCTCATCGGATTCCTTGTTCTCTCTGAAAGACATGCTGTCAATTACAAGCTCATCTGGGTAAGCAGTGCAGCAGAACTCCAGACCATGCCCTTCATTTTTGGTAACGTTTACTATCAGTGGAATGCTAGACTGGCTCGGCCTTTCTCTCTCCTCTTCATCACCAACCCTCCTATCATTTTCAGGATCCTCACCAGTCACAATGCTGGGCATAGAAATCAAAACTTCAATGCTCTCCCCATGATAGTTTCGTTTCAGAGTGATGGTATTCATACCCTTCTTATCCTGGATATCGAACGGGAAACCTTCTGGTATATCTGCCACCTGCAAAATTTCTATAAAATAATACGAAAGAAAGACTAAAAACCAAGAATCGTCAATCATACTAAGGATCAAAAGAAAAACCCAAAATCAGCTCAGATATAACATTATCCCTCTCATCAAAGATGTGATGGCAAGTAGGAAAGGAAGAGTTTACCCGATCGTGCTCGTCGCACTCCTCAGTGCACTTGATCTCCTCTTCCATAACACGGAGTAGATCACCATCTGAAGAGCTCGTATTGGCCACAGAGGTGAAAGTAGCAACGGAATTAAAAGGAAGTCGAATTCTGTAGCAGGGAGTTTCTCGAGATAAGAGGCCCCAGAGAGGTTTGGTACGTGGAAGGGAAGAACGCTGGATCCGGGAGGTTCTCGATACAGCACGACCGGCCAGAATGGCCCTCGTCGAGGTGGCGCGTCCGACGCCGGCGAACAAGGCCATCGCCATCGAACTGAGGACGAAGCGAAGCGAGCCTTCTAAAGCGTGGGAGCAGCTTGGCAGTAGTAGGGTTTGGAATTGGAATTCGAATTTTAAATTAAAAAAAAAAGAATTTATTTAAAGTCCAACATATTTTTTTATGGATTTAATATTTCCATAAAAAACTTATGTTTTAATATTATAAATTAATAATAATAATAATAACATAAAAATCAAATTTATTTATATATTTAACATAAACTAAAATATTAATTTTATTTTAAATTTTATTGATTTTTTATTATCATCAACTACAGGACTACCTATATAAAAAAAATGGTACATAATTATTTTTATATTATTATTTTTATTTAAATAATCAGAATTTTATTTCCTATAAAACTGAAAAATCTATAAATGGGACAAGCACATTCAAAAGACATTTGTTTTGCTAGATTAAACATAAATTAGTTAATTTTAATAGATATATTACATCATATATTAAAATTTAATTATATTAAAAATTAATTTTATTTTACATTTTATGCGTATACTAAAATAATAACTAATTTATATTACATTCTTCACACATCTTATCATAATAATTATGTAAATTTACTTACTCAAATGAAAATATTTAAAAGACTTATTTCGCATATATCATTCCCAAAAAAATTTTTTACGAGCGATACTACTTAAATCAAATATTTACAAACAGGATTCGTAAGTCAAATATTTATAAACAATCCTCCTACTTTGAGTGTGAATTTATAGTTAATATTCTCACGCTAATTTCTATTTACTATTTTTTTAATTTAACCAAAATTAACACATATAATTAAGATTATATTTAGCTCATGTTAAGAAGATTCAGAATAACGTTATTATGACAAAATTTAGAGATCTTAAAAATAAATTAAAAGTTAAAATAAAAAATATTTAGACAAAAAAAATGAAAAATATAAACAATAGATTTAATTTAGGGATAATTTAGCCTTTAAGTCAAGGGCTAAATGTAATTTTAGTTATATATGTTAGTCTTAATTGAATTAAAATAATAGATGATAAAAAATATTAGAACTTTAAAATTCAATGTTTACTCTCAAATTATGAATTTTATGTACAAATAAAATATGAGAAATGCTTGCAATATGTAAATAAATATGAGAAATGGATGCAGTATGCAAATAATGAAGCCAAAAATGCTACCTCTTAACTCCATCTAAAATGTGTGTCAAACAGCATATATTGGGCCACTTTGATCTAAATTTAGCACAGATGAAAAGAAATCAGATAAATCGGCCTTGAAATCGAAGGAGTTAGCAACAAGAATATTGAGATCAACTCTTAACTTATTATAAGCAAATAGAAGACTTCTCCTTTTCTTAAAACAATTTGATTTCTACAGAAAAAATTGGAAAACGTAGTTTTCACCTGAACTGACTCTATATATTTATATAGAAAAATCTGAATGTTGATAAAATTTAGAGTTAAAACCGCATCAAATATCACAGTAGAAATCAAAGAGTTAAACAAACAGGAACTGACTGCATAAAATAGCGATTATTACAAGTCTCTCTCTCTCTCTGCCCCCATCAAAAGCATAAAAATCAGATGACATGTTTGCCATTTCAATGAGAGAAGCAGTAAAGAGAGTGCGAGCCAAGGAGTACGTGGTTGCATGGTTTCTTAAATTTCGTCATCCCAAAGATCTTCTAGAGTCTTGTAAACACTTTGAGGGTGAACAATGAAGTCTCCAAGAATCAGCCTAGCCTGCAAACGACAAGCAGAATAACAGTCATGCAAGAGAAACCAAACAACATTTCATAGGTGGGTAGAATGAATTTGGGGGATTGAGGTACAAGGATACTTGCAAGGCCGTAACTGGGTCTTAATATCCCAAGTTTGATCCCTACAAGTTAAGTTTTAAGGTTATGTTATGTCCAGTCATCAATGGAGCAATTCTTGGGCTTTCACTCTCTTAACGAAGAAAACTCCCACCGCATTAGCCTGCATCCTCAACTCATCACTCTTGAAGCGTAAAAACCGATCTCTGATTTTAAGGTTATCTACACAACAAGACCAGATATTGCGATTGTTGGGTTGTATTCCATTATCGCCATTTGATGCCTTCCTTTGATCAGTTGTGTTCGTTGTTCTGCTTCAATTTACGACTCTATTTTGGTTTTGAAAACTAGTATTACAGCGTAAAGTTCAGCATAGTTATTTTTCTTTTTAAATCTTATGCTATAAATAATTAGAAGTTACCAGGATTTGAACTCAAGATCTATGACTCTAATATTAAATTAAATCTCTAGTTACTAATTTACATGAAAGCTTAAGCTTAAATTTATAGATTATGACCCAGAAATAATTTAGGGTACCCTAAGTTTAGAGTATAATAACACTTAGGCCTAATTTTCAAAATTTTAACGTTTAAATTCCTGAGGTTTAATATAATCATCAAATGGGTTTTTTTTTTAATTTTTTTATTATTAAAATTTTCTAAAATACCAATTCTACCTCATTCTTTCTCATCCACTCTCCCCCCTCTCTGGAATGGGGCCGCCGTTCATTGCGCTAGTGGACTCACCGACGGCAAAGGAGGGGGGGTGAGGGACTACATCAAAACAACTACAACCTTATGTGTTAACGTGAAAATTGGGTTGCTTTATTTAAAAAAAAAGGGTTACTCCGGTAAAATAGTAATGCTAACATTCCTATTTACTATTTTAGCTTACATCTCCATATCATAACAAACATTGGGATAATTTAATGATTTACTTAAGATTTGTGTTACCTATCCAAAAAATTAACTATTTAACAAACATACAGTGCTAGCCGACCCCACCTAGTGGGATTAAGGCTTGGTTGTTGTTGTTGTTGTTATAACAAACATACAGTGCACTGTATCAAAACTTAGAAAGTAGTAGATGGAATAACACTGAATTTGAAGTAAAAGATACAAACATGATGTGGCTATCAGCCTACCACAACTCCCTATATAGCTTTGATAATGTCATATTTAAGGGCAGATAAAGACATGATTCAAAATGATTGGTAGATCCAACAAACAACCTAGGCCTTAGAAGTTTACTCTAAATAACATAGAAGGCAACTTAGTAATATACCAAGCCAAGAGCAATATAAGCAGCATTTGCACTTGTGGTTAATCAAATGAACAAAATAAAACCAAGAAAAGCTCTACTTGCCTGCTCAATTTCTGAAAACTTGGCAAACAAGTCATCTGGTATAGACCAATCAAACAGTTCAATGTTTTCCTGCATCCTCGCTTTGTTTGTGCTCTTGGGAAGTACACTATGACCAATTTGAAGTCCCCACTTAAGGGTAATTTGAGCAGGAGTTTTACCCAGTTTTTCAGCAACCATTTTCACAATAGGATTTGTAAGGACATTGCCACCTTTGACCCAGGAGGTACCAGGAGAACCAAGAGGGGAATATGCCTGCAAAAGTATATGGTTTGATTTCTAGCAGTAATGAAAAAAGGGGTTACTGGTAATAATATTAGTATTTAATAAACAATAATATGAAAATCACTTTAAGCTTCACAAAATAAAAATTGTTTAAAGCCTTCTAGGCCTCTGGATGAATGCCATAAAGCTATTAATAACAAAACTTACAGAGAAATGAACTTTCTTTGTTTGGCAGAACCAACGAAGCTTGGCTTGTTGCCAGCCAGGGTGTCCTTCCACCTGATTGACAGCAGGGGGGACACGTGCCACTGCAAGCAAGTCATTCAATTTCTTGCAAGAAAAGTTGCTCACACCAATTGCACGTGTTTTTCCTGAATCATACAACTTCTCCATTGCCGCCCAGGTAGCAGGTATATCAGGTGTGACAAAGTTTTCTGGACTCCAGCTAGTCCCCTTCTTATATCGGAAAGGCCAGTGAATCTTCACAATTTAAACCAGACTATTAGTCATATATAAAATAAATATTTCCATGCATTTTAGTTGTCAGAATGGTCATCATTATATTTGAACTTATGGGCTTATTCCATATATTTGAGATGACCATTGTGAAGCCTTTTCTGTTAATCATTAGTCCAATGTTGCATGTAGTATAATTTACTGTAGCATTTTTATATCTTCCAAATTATCTCCAACCATATAATTTTTGGTTTGTTGTCTTTTTCTTTACACTTTCAAAATGACGATATTGATGTAGGTGTATCTCATTCAAAATCAAAATAAAATTTTCGTGACAACTTTTGAATGACATCAAGATACCACCAAAGAGTATACAAATACACAATAGAAATCTCTTCTTACAAAGGATCACGTACAACTTGAAGAGAAAGATACAAACAACTGGCTAGTTTTCCTAAAGGTTCTCTACCCTATTCAGTTAGTAATATTTCTCTTTTGAGGTAAGTAGGTTCCATTGAAAGTATGCCCCATTTAGTTCTATCAACCTATTAGTATCTTAAAAGGAATAAGACTCTCAAGTCCCGTTTGGAACCATGCCAAACAAATCATGGCCAAAAGAGATCTTTTACTAAAATAATATATAAAAAATTATTTTATATCTCATCGTACATAAACTTTAACATTAAAGCATCATTTTGGCATCATTTAGTTCGAGTTTTTTTTGGATAAAAGAAAAAAAATATATTTTATTTTTTAGTTTAATAGGAAAGAAAATCATTTTAATATTTGAAAGTGTGTAAGATATGAAATAAAGTTAATTTAATATTAATATTTGTGTTGAATGTGAAATAAAATTCATTTTTATAGTTGAAATTTCTGTTGGGTCAAAAAAACTCCTTGAACCAAGTGAGGCCAAATTATATCACATCCTACACAACTCTTAAAACATCAACTTTATTTCACATTTTATACAATTTTTAACATAATTAACTAGCTTAATTTCATATCATATGCACACTCAAGAGAAGCACAAAAAGCTCTCATCTAAAGGACTTTAAGTTTTGTTCCACAGGAAACCAACTCTGGCCTACATCAGGTAGTTTCCTTTTGTGGGCTATTATGACGTGTCATTATAATTGAATTCTGAAGCTTGTTCTCACTATCAGGTAACAACCAAATTAATTTCTTCCCCTTACTATGATTCTTATTTTCTCTAGTTTCCAACCAATTTATTGTCTATTAGTATCCTACTAAGAACAATAATAACTCCATACTTACATCCTTCTCATTGTGAATTTCCACTCCTCAAAACGAGGAAAAATATTGGTTAAGCTGTTGGAGTCTATTTTCTTGCTAATCATGATAACACCAACATAGTGCTCTATCAAACCCAGCACTACTATCTTGTTATATTGGTCATGAGGGGAATCCCCCAACAAAGTCACTTGAATTTCCTTATAAGCCTTTGTCTTTACTCGCTTTAAGTGTGATGCTTGGTTACATAATTGTTTTGTAAAGTTATTGCCGAAGATGGTCTTTATGACAGCATTTAAGATCATTTCGTCTTTACCAGATATGCTCCATCAAATTCCACTTATACTTGGGTATATGCTAATGACATTCTACATGTAGACAATGATCATAAAGAAAACGTTGAATTAAAAAGGACATATTAAAAGCTAGTTTTACTAAGGACCTAGGGCATAGGAAGTACTATCTTGACATTGAAATTGCTTATAGTAGTAAAAATGTCTTTTTCTTATGAGTAAGTTTTTTACAAATTTACTAAAAAAAGGTTTACTTGCTTGTATACCAACTGATAGTTTAGTAGACTTTCTATAAAAGTAAATTAAAAAAACCATTCAACTCACTTTCCCTAATGAAAATTATTAGAAAATTTAATTTATTTAGCAAACGTTAGAATGGATATATCCCTTATTATTAGAGTGATCAGGCGTTGAAATCGTCTGATCTAAAGCAAGGGTAATTTGTTTTGGTTCTCTCTCTTCACTTGATAACTCAAATGTTGGAGGGGAGGAATGATAGAGAGGATAATGTGGAGCTAGAGGAAACACATCAATGGTTTCTCAAGGATCCAACATCCCACTAGCTCCTTGCCTTTCACTTTTTCCATTTTTCTTCTACCTTAACCCACTTAGAGTTTAGGTTACAATATCTGCAATGAATAGGAGGGCAAAATATATTGCTGCGCTTAGTGATTAAATTGTCAAGAAGAGTGAGCATTAGAAAAATTCTATACAGACTTAAGATAAATTTTATAAAATTATAGTAAGACTAGCGATGATATATGGTGTTAAATGCTGGCTTACAAAGAGAAAACATATACATAAAAGAAATATTGTAGAAATGAAGATACTAAGGTAGATGTATGGATACACACGAAAGAATAGAATGAGAAATTAATATATCCGTGAGAAAATTGGAGTTGCACAAATTGAAGTAAAACTTAGAGAAAGCGTCTTGGATGGTTTGGATATGTAAATCGTAGGCCAATTGAAGCTCCAAGTAGGAAAATTGAGTTATTAGATTTTGCTCATGTACAAAGAGGAAGAGAAAGACCAAAGAAGATATAGCAAGAAACTATACGGAGTGATCTTACTCACTTATACCTAGATAAAGATTTGTTGAGCGCAATGAAAATAAAGGATTCATGTAGCCATCCATATCTAGTGGGATTAAGGCTTGGTTGTTATTGTTGTTGTTGTTGTTGTTGTTGTTGTTTAGTGTGCACTGCAAGCAATCCTTACCTCCCAAAATGCCTTTTGCAAGTTAAGAAAAAATAACCCAATTTTATATTCCATCTTCCCCATTTGATAGAGTTTGGTGGAGATTAAGGAAATGCATGCTGTAGACGTTTGGACTCCTCTTAGCATTTTGGATGTCAAGCCAAAATATCTTTCCCATTTCTTTGTTCTCTTTCCATGAGTGTGACAATGTCGAGGCTTTGACCTCATTAAGGCTTTGGTTCCCTTGATTTACAGGGCTCCTTTTTGCACTCTCGGTTCAAGGTGTCGAGGCTTCATTTTTTTCCAAGTATTATTGATCTTGATCTTGAGGCAGGGACTTAGTCGTGCATCAACATCCATATAAGGTATTGTTCTTGGGGGAGGTCATCGGGTCATTGACATCATTGCACTTTTTTTTGTGTCGATGTTCAACATGACATCTTTCCGATTGAGTCTTTCGTGTTAATGCTAGACACTCAGATGCCACTCCTTTCATATTGATTATGGACACACACTTAGTTTGTTGATATATTTGAGCCAACGCTTGAAACCCAAACACCGTTCTTCGTTTGCATTGATGCACAACACGGTCTTTGTTTTGTTGATGTTCCTGTGTCCATGCCCTACACAAATTTGTTTTGTTTCTTCTTCAACTGATGCATAATAAAACCTTATTTTGTTAACGCCTCTCATATTGATGCTTGATACGATCACTCCCCAAAACAGCCTTATTTGCTGATGCCTCTAATGCCAATATGGGAATTCAAGACACCATTCATCTCTCATATTATTGGCTGACACAACCTTGATGGTCCTTGGTGAAGGCCTTTGGGAATGCCACTGAGGTATGGACAGCTGTGGGGGAGCCTAAGTTATACTCCATGATTTTCAGTACTACATGATCTCCTGATGATAGGTCTGCTACAGATTATTCTGTATTTAATGGTTGGAAATCTAAAGAAGAGAAAAATGAAAAAATAAGTGGTGGCCAAATAAAGTGCTAAGGCCGGGTAAAAGTCTGCGAATACTACATAAGAGATGATGGGAGTGAAAACTACGGCAGGAGAATTTAGTTTTCTAGTTGCTCAAACTATGGTTCATGCATATAGTAATCATGCTGTTCATAAGCATACCAAGCATATCAAAGTAGATTCTTACGTCATCAGGAATGCTGTTATTTCCAAAAAAAGTTTAGATCATCCACATTTTTATAAAATATAAATTAGCACATATATTCAGCAAGTCTTGCGGGTTTTATGATTTTTTTCCTTGTGTTGCGAGCTGCATTTGGCTTCAGAGGGGCATTAGCTAATGTTCTATGTACATTTATATTTATGTTGAACCATGTTTACTATTTTGTTCCTTAGATCCATTCATTTCTTTCTCCTATTAGAAAAAGAACTTAGAAACACAAAGTAGAAATGCAGTACAGAAAGTTGAAGAAAACTTGATCTTCCATTCAAACTTATAAAGAGCAGTACCATTTAATGAAACCAAAAGATAAAAAGGGGCAAGTGCATCAGCACTTCATTAAACACATATGAAACGTAGTCGAGAAATGATCGTTAGTTGGCAATTATGGTAACATCAAATTCAACCTAACACCTTAACTTCTCTATACCCTTTATAATTGGTAGCAGAAGCCCATAAAATGACAGAATTCTATCCCGCTAACATGGTCGAGCTGAAGCCATCAGCAAGTTTCACGGATAGAAAAAAAAGTTCAAAAGCAACTGCAAAATCTGAACCCCGCGTGCCAGCTTTTACGGATAGGCCTATCGATAATCATTTTCTATTTTCTCGTATTATCTAACCCATCAAATTTATTCATCTATATTCTTTCAAAAACAAAATCTGTTCAATCATATTCACCAATTTACAAGGTAGAAGGGTAAATCAAACCTCAATAGAGTGATCCTGTTTTATCTTTTTCTGACAAGATTTGTGTCTAATTACTAAAAAGCTTACAAAAGGTTAATTATTGAGAATCAAACCAGACAGATAGACTACCAGGCCACATTATTTTACTTTTCTCCTTATTAGTTTTTAAGCTGAAAACGTGACAGATAAGTGTACCAATAAGTTCAGTTAATTAGGAGTACATAATTCATGAGTTACTAAAAAGATAGAAATTAGAACCTTCACTGAAGAAAACGATCACAACAGAAATATCAGGAAAAACAACTTCTTGGAAATAAGATGGGCTCAACATGTAAAACCATCCCAAATTTGCAAAATACAGCAAGAGATTATGAAGTCCATACAAGGTAGAGATCAAGATAATCCAGCTGCAGATCCGACAGTGTTGAATCTAATGCCTCAGGCACATCCTCAGGTGCATGATCGTTGCACCTGCAAAATCATTAGAAAGATCTTTATCTGCTTTGCCGCTTATAGACTAATGTACATTGTAGAGTGTTGTGAAAATGGAGCTTCAAAATAGTAAACAGCATCAAACCATAGTTTAGAGGTTATAAACATGTCCTCTCGTTTGACAACCCCCATCTCAAATAGAGACTTTAAAGCTGAGCCGACCTAAATTTTCAGAAAACATAACAAAAAGAATATTAGCAGGATGTTGGAAAAATGATATAGATCGCACAAGATAATTAGAATGCGACATCTACTAAGGAAAATAAAAATTAGATGAAGAAAACAATAGCTTAACTTAATTTAATGGTTACTGTAAAGCTAATTAACAATATCCTTGAAACAATCAACTGCTAGACATTCTAAAAGAGGACCATCATCAAGAAGATAAATATAAAACAATAAATGAGAGAAAGCACGCTAATTTTTCTAATTGTAACCTTAAGGGCATAAGTTAGGCTTAATAAATAAGTGATTGGATACCTTTCCAATCCAAAAGCCTACCAAACAGGACTATCAAGCCCTTTCTATTAAACCTCGGTACCTTGACCTCCTACAAAACATACACCCCGAAAAAAAAATACACCTCCTGTTTGGTAATAGGAAAAAAAGATAGTTTAGTTGAATTTTTTAGTCATTTTTGAAAAATGTGTATGATATGAAATAAAGTGAATTAGATCTTGTTTGACGCGATAACCAAAATCAGGATTAAAATAGTACTAGCTTAAAATAATAATAATAATAATAAATAAATAAATTTTTTAATCATTTTATATAAATTTTAATATAAAAAATATTATTTTATTTTACACACTTAATAATTTTAATAAAAATATCAATTTTATTCCACATCCTAGACCAAAATACTTAATTCAAGTATTTTGGTCTACGATGTGAAATAAAATTGATATTTTTATTAAAAATTATTAAGTATATAAAATAAAATAATATTTTTTATATTAAAATTTATGTAAAATGATTTAAAAAATTTATTTATTTATTATTATTGTTTTTAAATTAATACCATTTTAATGTTGATTTTGGCCTTCGTACCAAACAGGGTCTTAGTTATACTAAAAATTATGTAGGATGTGAAATAAAACTGATTAATTTATTAAGATTGTATTCGATGTAAAATAAATGATTGTTAAATATTGAAATTTGTATAAAATGAGATATAAAATAATTTTCAAAGTTTTTCTTAAAATAAATTTAAGATTTTGGCCATAAATAAAATTAACCATGATTTTTAGCCTATTGCCAAACAGGACCTTAGGGCCTTTTTGATTGGAGGATATTTTAGCCATGGCTCTGACCAAAGTGACCTCTAGCTTTTTTTAAATAATAATAATAATAATAATAAATTACTTTTCATCCTCTGTACACAAACTATAACATAAAAGAATTTACTTTATATCATATCCTACATAATTCTTAATAAATCAATCAACCTTTTTCATATTATATACAACTTTAATATAACTAATTTTATTTTCAATCATATGCGTATTTCAAGGAAAATCATGAATTTTTTTCTCTCTTTTTTTGGTTAAGATTGCAAATGACATTCTAAAAATGGAAGGGATGTAATGGTTTACTGAAAACTGCTAATGCCACGATAGGGGAGTCAAGATCTGATCTCATGAGAGTAAGATCAACGTAGATAAAGAATTGTGCTGGCTAGTCAACTATGCATTCGTGTATCCGGTCAATGGGTAAGGACCAATACCTGTATATCAACACCTCAACTCATTCTTATTCAACTCTCAATGTATCCCAACAAATCTTCCTCTTATATGAGAATCCGAACACATTAGATCCACTTCTCCAGTAGGCCACTTTTTAACATATCAAGTGCATGCTACCAAGACCCTATTCAACTACTTGAAGCAAAGTGAGTGTTAATTGCCCGCAAAATTTTTAACTCAACCATCTGAAAGCAAGATGAACCCAAAGAAGAACAACCCACATTAACTACTTGATCCCAACTAAACCGTCAGCTCTAATACCACCTGTTAGGAAGTAAAAAAATATTGGTGATATCACCTCTAAGAAAGATTCTACACAACATAGTGAAAATATGGATAAGAAGCCATAGGAACTCAAGAAACCCTTTGTAGAATCAAAAAACAACAAACAAGAAAAAAGAACGCAAAGACATAAATGAAAAATCCTAAAGGTAGAGGAAAATCATGATCGCAGCATGAGAAAATTTACTAATTTTAAATGGTCTCCAGAAAAATATTACAATAGTTCACACTCTAAATTTCAAACCCTAGATACCTTCTGAGATCAAGAATCTTATCATTTAGAATATACATAAACATAATATACAGAAAAATGTGTAAAGTACTTGCCATTAAAAATAGTTGTGCAATTATTATAGCATCGGACTCCCATTGTTTAATTTGACAGTCAGATTGTCCCATCAAACAGTTCAATTGGCCCATCCGATGGTCCGATCACCATGCATTGTCTAATCACCTGTTTGGGATGAGTGTGTGTGTGCACGCTCCCAATGGATTATTCAATCACATTTCAAACAGTCCAATGGGTCATATAAGCAAGCATCTTGAATTTTTGTTTAATGCATTTGATCACAGAGCGGATAGTCCATTCGATGGCCTGTTCCACATAAGAATGAAAAGAACTAGTCCCACATTTTCACCAATCTCCCACTTACAAACTCCACATCCTCATCAATCTCCCATTCACAGATTGATCTTCAAGACACAGGTCCTATACTCCTATGAGGTCAACTCTTTTTGCAGTCTAATCATATTCTTTTCCATCCTAATGCGGTATTGTCTCCTCAACAATCAGTATAGAAACCAACTGAGGCACTATACAACTTCAATTTCTCTATAATGACAAGCTTGGCAAGCATATCGATTGGGTTTTTAGAACCAAAGATTTTCGTAAGTGACAACATCCAATCATCTATCAAGCTGCTAATATAATGATACTTGAGTTGTATGTGTTTTATCCTCGAATGACAATTAGATTATGTGCTGGACAAAATAGCACTCTAACTATCACTAAACAATACGGCCATTCTATTCCTTGAAAATCTTCTTCCTAGCATTCAAGATAGCTATATACTCAGCCTCAATGATTGAAAATGACATACATTCCTAAAGCCTAAATATTGAACTAATAGCCTCTCACCTGAGCCTAGATATCCAATTGATAGCATCTCATCGGAGCATCGCACATACCATGAGGTGCTCTTCTTGTAATCCAATCCGCCACTTAAGTTCGCATCTACATATACTTCCAGGTTCACCTCTTTCTTTCTATAACGCAAGACATCTTTACAGTGCCTCAATTGACAACTTCTCAATGCTTTGAGCCTGAATCCGCCATAAATCTACTTACACCTCTTTCTGCACAGGTTGTGTTCAATCTTGTGCACACCATTTTTTTTCTCTCAAACACCTAAAAACCTTCCGACAACACCATGAAAATGTCTTCTTCCATCATCATGAAGAACAAAAGTTTCCACACCTAAACACTCCAGGTATGGTGACGACCGAATGTAGATTTTAAGCAGTCATCAAAGGAAGAGGATCTAAAGTATCCTAAGGTAGATTTCCACGAAGGGAAAAAAGTCTCTATAATCCCTAAAGTATCAATGGAAACAAACAAGATCTTCAATTTTTGTAGTCGAAGGTGAATTTCAGGATTTTTGTTACAGGTACTTTTTTTAATACCATGCCCATGTCTTTAATACTCTATGTACCATGAAATGAGCACATTTTCATACTCAAGCAAGCAAAGGGGAAAGTCACAGCAAGCAATAAAGGTTACTCCTACACACTCTTCAATATTTAAATGAGTCAATTGCATCTTACAAGCATACTAGAAATCATTCTCGATATGAACTGAACTTACTGAAAAGTAAAAATACATTCACCAAGCCTTTTTGATCAGCTTAGGGTTTTAAAAGTTATCATGTAAACACTAACATGAGAGTTTTTCTTTTTTAATCAGCACCAATATAAGCAATAATCTTACATAAATGAGGATTCAAAGGATTCGTGTAGTCACTACCTATTGAGATAAAAGCTTAGTTGTTGTTATTGTTATTTGATTAGCATTAACATGAGAGTCATAAATGTATGCTTCTCAATTCTTCTTTTCATTTCTTTTTTTAATAGCTTAAGGCTTTTCGATGCATTGTTTGCTCTACATTTTACATGTCCATACAATAAAAGTTTATTCTCTAAAACATTATGTTCAATTCCTATACTCTCCCTAATATTATTTTAATGAAAACCAATAACTTCCAATAAAATGTGAAGCAGGAAAGAAACCAATAGTAAATGAAAAGACTCAAAATGAACTAAACACTTGTCAAAATATGTAGTCATCAGTGGACACTCATTTAAGAGCTATAAATATTCAAAGTTTTCATCTCAAAAAAATGCCAACAACATGCAAACGATTCAAAAAATATAGAACTAAATATAGACTTATTAGTATTATCAAAAACAAAAAGACTTATCAGCATAAGAATTACAAGCGTACCTCTTTCTCATTGTTGTAAGCACTTGCACAGTCAATATGTCTATAACCAGCCTGCATAGTAAAGATGAATGAGAAACTCTAAGTATAGGCGCTAGACAAATTATTCATTATTATCAACATTTTCTAAACTTGGTAAACCACTTAACACAACCAATAAATTTAAAAAAAGAAAACTGAAAAAGCTATACAATAAAGGATCTAGAACGAACATAAATAAGGAAAAAATGACTACATAAGAATCTCTAACCATAATCCATTTGATATAGAAATTTTCCCCATAAAACAGACTGCAAGAATACCCAAAAAAGGCAGTATAGTGAAGTACAATAAAAGTTAATATTTTATAGATTTCTTCTTATCATTGACGGTTCAACTAAACAGAGTCAAGACAATAAACAATAGTACACCATTTAAGCTACTTAAAAATAGTTTAGCTGAGATTTCAAGATGCTCAAGAAAAATACATCAGCTTAACTAATTAACTGGACTAATAAGCTGATTAATGATGAAACAAACAGGTTGGTTAAGTGTAGATTAGTTACAAATTGCAATAATGTAGCTCATGCAGTAGCAAAAATTGCAGCGAGGAGTGCTATTTGAGACACTCTACTCTGTAATCGGATTAAGAAAGAAATGAATACATTCTTCTTCTTGATGTCTATTATTCCTCTTTTCTTCTCCTATCCTTCTCTCCATCTTCATCTTCCTCTTCCTCTTCCTCTTCCTTTTTCTTTTTTTTTTTCTGCTTGAATCTTCAACTGTAGGCTTTAGCTAATTGGATTGGCAGATCTGCACGCATCAAGTGGTATCAGAGCCTGCGATCCTCAGCAAAATAATGGCGGAAGGAACCAAGTCTCAAGATTTCAATAAACTCAAAGAATCTCTTCGTCAGCTCTTGAAAGAGGCAACTGGTTGACAAGATGTGCGAATTAATAGAATGGAAGAGCAGAATGAACGGCTGCGAAATCTTGGACGGAAACAGTGGTGGCAATGGAGCTTCGACATCGGGAAGAAATTCGAGCATGGAAGGAACTCTGGCCAACCTCGTCTGGAGTAGCAAACTCTTAGCAACCAATTAGAGCAACAATGAGTTCAGATCAACTCAACTCTAGTAGATCTATTAATTCCTACCTTCTTCCCACTCGATTAGCAAAGGTTGAACTACCCAAGTTCTCAGGGCAAGATGTTAAGGGATGGGTTTTTAGATGTGAACATTTCTTTGAAATTGATAACACCCCATCAGATTTTCGTTTGAAGTTGATCTCCATATATCTAGAAGGAAAAGCGCTACACTAGCACCAGAATTACATGAGAAGGGGAATTTGGTTAGTTGGGAGGAGTACAAACAAGCGGTATGCCAAAGATTTGCAGAAAGGGCATATGAAGACCCATTATCTGAATCTTTGAAAGGGCATACAAAGACCCATTATCTGATCTTATCGTACTCAAGCAAGAGGGATCTGTGGCAGAATACTTGGATAAAATTGATGAAATATGCAATAGGCTGATTCTCACTGAAGAACAGACTCTAAGCTTCTTTATTACAGGGCTACGGGAAGAGATTCAATATGGAGTCAGATTGTTAAGATCCAAAAACATGAAAGAAGCAACTAATCTAGCTAGCATCCAGGAAATGGCTTCAGGAGTTTTGAATCGAAAGCGAATGTATCCAATGAAGATAATAACAATTTGCCACTCTTGCTACCTACCCCAACTCAACTACCTATCAATAAGGGAGTGCCATCAAACCAGAAGAATTCTCAATTCAAAGATGGATCGGGTAAAGTCTTATCTCAAAATTATATTGAAGAAAGAAGAGCTAAAAGGTCATGTTATAAGTGCGATGAGAAGTATACCTTTGGACACAAGTGTAAAAATCATTTGTTTCTTATCCAATCACTTGGAGATGAAGAACAAAACGAAGAAGGTTCTGATGCATTTGAAGTTTCAGAATACTCTATTAAAGGGATTGAGGATGAAGACAATCCACAGATTTCTTTGCAAGCTTTGACAGGATTGCCTTCATTTAATACTATGATTGTTGAAGGAGTGGTGAATAGCAAATCGGTTTGTATACTCATTGATATCGGCAGCACGCATAATTTTGTGGATCCTTGTACAACCAAGGCAGCTCAGTGTGTGGTGGAGGAAATTCCTAGAATGAAGATAATGTTGGCCACAGGAATGCAATATGAAGTAACTCAGGTGGTCAAAGAAATACAATGGAAATTATAAGGTTTCAAATTTCAGGCTGACATGATGATCCTTCCATTGGGAAGCTAGTGGTTAATAACGTTGGGTTCTATTTCATGGAACTTTCAGAAAATGCAGATGAAGGTTTGGTATTTGAAAAGGTGACACTTAAGGGAATAAAGAAGCAATATATGCAAATACTAGAAGGAAAAAAGGGTATCCAAGGTCATGCAAAACTCTTCTATGGTGGTACAAGTAAGTCTGCAAGCAGTAGAAGTGGAAGAGACGTAAAAGAAGGAAGTTGAAACCGAATTGGATGTTAAGCAAACAGGCGAAAATTGATGATTTGATTAATTGTTACAGTAATATATTTTCCGAACCTGCAAGATTACCTCCTCTTAGAGAACATGATCATCAGATTACATTAAAGAGTGGGGCTGAACTTGTCAGTGTAAGACCGTACAGATATCCATATTTGCAGAAAACAGAAATTGAGAAGTTAGTGGCTGAAATGAAGGCTGTGGGAGTTTTCAGAAACAATTCTAGTCCTTTTTCTTCACCTGTGGTTTTGGTTTAAAAAAAAGGATGGAACTTGGAGACTGTGTATTGATTACAAGGAGTTGTATGCAAAAACAATGAAGGACAAGTTTTCAATCCCAGTGACTGAGGAACTTCTAGATGAACTTCATGGCTCTAAATTTTTTTCCAAGATAGACTTGAGGGGCAGGCTACTGGCAGATAAGAATGAAGGAGGAGGATATATTCAAAACTGTATTCAGAACACATTAAGGGCATTATGAATTTCTTGTTATGCCTTTTGGCCTTACTAATGCTCCCTCCACTTTCCAAAGTTTGATGAATGAAGTCCTCTTTCCATATTTGAGGAAGTTTATTTTGGTTTTCTTTGATGATATTTTGATATATAGCTCAACTTGGTCTTCTCATCTACAACATCTGGAAATTGCTTTTTCACTTTTGAGACAGCACCAACTTCATGTTAAGAAGAACAAATGCTTGTTTGGGGTAACTAAGGTGAATTATTTGGGTCATATTATTTCTTCTGAAGGAGTAGAGATAGATCCAGAAAAGTTAGAAGCTATGAAATCATGGCTTCCGCCCAAAACAGTGAAAGAACTCAAGAGATTCTTGGGACTCACTGGGTATTACAGACGTTTTATCAGAAACTATGGTCAACTTGCTAAACCACTCACTAGCTTACTCAAGTTAAATGGGTTCTAGTGGAACGAGGAAGCAAGTAGAGCTTTTGAACAGTTGAAAGAAGTGGTAATAACTCCACCAGTCTTAGCACTTCCAGATTTAAAAAAGAATTTGTTTTGGAGACTGATGCGTCAAGAGAGGGAATTAGGGCTGTTCTCATGCAGGAGAGAAGACCCGTGGCATTTTTTAGCAAGGCATTATCTGGCAAAAACCTAGCTCTCCCTACATATGAGAAAGAAATGCTGGCGATTGTGGTAGCAGTGCAGAAGTGGAGACCATATCTGGTTGGAGTACATTGCAAGATCAGGACGATTTTCTTTGTCAACGTCATGAAGATCTTGGAGGTCTGTGTATTAGAAGAAATTACTAGTCCTAGGTACTTTTGGAATGAAATGGAGGTGGCGTTTTATATCCACCCAATCCACATTACATGTTAATGCCTATCAAATAAATCTAGGTACATCCCTGGTTTCTCAAGCGAACAGGCATTTCCACCCTATGAGCATCTCCTTGTTACTTTGTTATTATTGTTATGTAAGTAGCTTTATTTTGGCAGTAAGCCGGTAATCTCCATATTATATAGAGGTTTTCAACTTTAGCTTCTTCTTGGATTTTTGGCCTATGTTTCTTTGTTTTTATAATTTTTCGAAGTTATGAGGTACTGTTGTTACTTCATTGTTTCATGAGAGTTTAAAATATTTGATGGAGCAAGGAATTTCTACACCTGTACAGCAAAAATGGATAGCCAAATTAGCAGGATACAATTATGAAATCAGCTATAAGAAGGGAATGGATAATAGAGCAACAGATGCACTATCCAGAAGAGTAGCAAGAAGCTGTGCCTTTAAGCATACAACTCAAGGAGTCAGTACAAAACTTATGATTGAAATACAACAATCTTAGAAGGAAGATATTAAAATACAACAGCTGATTTCAAACTCTCAAACTACTTCTATCCTTCCATACACCTGGGAGCATCAGCAACTTGGAAGGGCAAACTGGTGGTTGGCTGGAATCAAGAGCTGAGAACTAAGATTGTTCAAATGATGCATGTAGATGCTGCAGGGGGCCATTCTGGAACACATGCAACTACCAAAAGAATTAAAGAGGTTTTCTATTGGAAGGGAATCTCAAAGCTTGTGAGAGTAATTGTGAGGCAATGTGAAGTGCGTCAGCGTAACAAGTACAATGCTTCAGCCTATCCAGGACTTCTACAACCACTTCCTATTCCTAGTAAGGCGTGGTCTGAAATTTCAATAGACTTTATTGAAGGATTTCCCTCTTCTACTAGTAAGAGTGTAATTTTAGTAATTGTAGACCGCCTTACTAAATAAGCTTACTTCTTAGCTTTATCCCATCCTTACTCTGCCTCTGAAGTAGCCCAAACCTTCCTAGAAAATGTATTCAAATTGCATGGTATGCCTACAATAGTAATCAGTGACAGAGCCCCAATCTTTATAAGCAAATTTTGGAAGGATTTTCTTAAGATGCAAAGGGTCACTCAACATATGTCAACGTCCTAGCATCCTCAAACGGATGGTCAAACTGAGGTTGTGAATCGTTGCTTGGAAACATACTTGCGTTGTATGACCTTTGAGAAGCCGAAACTGTGGGTTAAATGGTTACCATTAGCAGAGTGGTGGTATAATACAAATTATCATACATCTATCAAAACCACACCTTATCAGGCGTTATATGGGCAGCCTCCTCCGCTAGCAGTACCTTATACAGCAGGGGATTCCAAAGTAGATGCAGTTGATAGAAGCCTTTCAGTAAGGGAAGCAGCAAGAAGCATGCTAAAGAAGAATTTAGAAGAAGCTCAGAATAGAATGCGTCAAATGGCAGATAGGACAAGATCTGAGCGCAGCTTTGGAATAGATGAATGAGTGTATGTCATAGGCAAGATTCTGTAGCTCACAGACTCAGCCATAAGTTGTCTCCACGCTATTCTGGACCCTTCCAAACTAGTGAAAAAGTGGGAACAGTGGCATACAGATTGAAACTACCAGAACGGGTCTCGGATTCATCCAGTTTTTCATGTGTCCATGCTAAAAAAGCACATAGGGAATAGAAAGCAGTTTTCCAGCTATAGTGAATGATCATGGACAACCTATATTAGAGCGAATAGCCATCCTTGATAGAACAACAATAACAACAACAACAACCACCAAGCCTTAATCCCACTAGGTGGGGTCGGCTACATGAATCCTTTGTTTCCATTGCGCCCTACTAGTTACCAAATTCTTATCTAAGTCTAAGTAACTAAGATCACTCCTTATAGTTTCTTGTCATGTCTTCTGTGGTCTCCCTCTTTCTCTTTGTACATAGGTAAAATTCAATATCTCAATTTTTCGAACTGGAGCTTCAATCGGCCTACTATTTAGATGTCCAAACCATCTAAGCCGACTTTCTCTAAGTTTATCCTTAATTGGTGCAACCCCAACTTTCTTTCGGATATACTCATTTCTCATTCTATCCTTTCGTGTATATCCACACATCCACCTTAACATCCTCATTTCTGCAACATTTATTTTATTTGTAAGTTTCCTCTTTGCAGGCCAGCATTCTGCACCATATATCATCGCTGGTCTTACTACAGTTTTATAAAATTGACCTTTGATTCTGGATGGGATTTTTCTATCGCACAACACACCAGAAGCATTTCTCCATTTTACCCATCCTGCTTGAATCCTGCTAATAACGTCATTGTCTATTTCGCCATCATTTTGTATAATTGATCCAAGGTATCTAAAGCGCTCACTTTTTTTGACAATTTGATCACCAATTGTCACATCTCCAATATAAGTATTTCTTTCTTGACTAAATGTGCACTCCATATATTCAGTTTTTGATCTACTGAGATGAAAACTTTTAGATTCTAGAGAATTCCTCCAAAGCTCTAGTTTCGCTTTAGCTCCTTCTTTAGTTTTCTCAACAAGAACAATATTATCTGCGAAGAGCATACACCAAGGCACTTTATCTTGAATATGTTCAGTCATGACTTCCATAATCAAAGCAAAAAGATACGGACGGACTTAAAGCCGAGCCTTGGTGTAATCCAACTGTAATAGGAAAATCCTTAGTTAAACTTCCTTATGTCCGAACACAGGTAACAACTCCTTCATACATGTCTTTAATAACTTGAATATAAGCAGTGCAAATCTCTTTTTTTTCTAAAACTCTCCAAAGTACTTCTCTTGAGATTTTATCATAAGCTTTTTCCAAATCAATAAAAGCCAAAAGTAGGTTTTCCTTTCTCTCCTTAAATTTCTCCATTAAACTTCTTAATAAATGAATGGCTTCTTTAGTAGATCTACCTGACATAAAACCAAATTGATTCTCTGATACCTTAGTATTATAGCGTAACCTTTGTTCGATCACCCTCTCCCAAAGTTTTAAAGTATAACTCATTAATTTAATTCCTCTATAATTGGCACAATTTTGAACATCGCCTTTATTTTTATAAATAGGTACTAATATACTCTTTCTCCATTCATTTGACATCTTTTTAGTCTTCAAAATCATATTAAATAATCTAGTGAGCCAAGAAACTCCTTCATCTCCTAAGCACTGTCAAACATTTATTGGGATGTTATCTGGTCCTACTGTTTTTTTATGCTTCATCTTCTTTAAAGTTTTTCAGACTTCAACTTTACTAATACATCTGATGTAAGAGTAATTTTTACTTTCTTTTAAGGTGCTGAATTCTGTAAGATCAATTGAATTTTTACAACCTTTTATTGAAAAGCTGTTGAAAGTAACTCATCCATTTATCTTTGATATCTTCTTTCATGAAAAGTACTCTTTGATCTTCATCTTTAATACATTTTGCTTCAATTAAATCTTTAATTTTTCTATCTCTTGCCTTGTCAATCCTATATAGTTGTCTTTCTCCTTCTTTAGTGTCTAGCTTCTTATATAAATCCTCAAGAGCCATATTTTTTGCATTGCCTATTGCTTTCTTAGATTCTCGTCGAGCCACTTTATATTTCTCCCACTTATCATTATTTTTTTGTTTTTAAACCAATCTCTATAATAAATTTTCTTCTCCTTAATTTTTTTTTTGTACGTCATTTTCCACCACCAAGTATCTTTATTATTTGGAATCATTCCTTTGGATTCTCCCAGCACATCCTTCGCCACCTTACGGATACAATCAGCAACTGTCAACCACATAAGATCAGTGTCTCCGTTAATATTTCATTGCCCAAGTTCTAGAACTTTCTTCTTAAATATACATTTGTTCTCATTCTTTAGATTCCACCATCGAGTCCGAGGATAGGATTTTGACTTATTATTTCTTCTCCAATACTTTATCTTGGAATCTAAAACCATTAATCGATGTTGGGTAGTCAAACATTCACTTGGAATGACTTTACAATCTTTATAATCCAAGCGATCTCGTTTTCTTATAAGAAAATAATCAATTTGAGTTCTTGAAGTTCCATTCTTGTACGTGATAACATGCTCATCTCTCATCTTAAATAAAGTATTAGCAATTACAAGATCATATGCTGAAGAAAACTCTAAAATAGTTTTACCCTCCTCATTTCTCTCTAAAATCATAACCACCATGGATACTATTAAATTCCTCAGCAATACTTTCAACATGTCCATTTAAATCTCTTCCAATAAATAATTTTTCCTCCTGAGGTATCTCTTGTATTAACTCTTTCAAATCATTCCAAAATTTTTCCTTTATGCTTGCATCCAAGCCTACTTGGGGAGCATACACACTTACAATGTTAATAATCATTCCATTGATTATAATTTTTAAAACCATAATTCTATCACAATCTCTCTTAACTTCCACTACGTGATCCTTCATGCTCTTATCCAGAATTATACTCACTCCATTCTTGCTTTTATTCTTACCAGAGTACCAAAGTTTAAAACCTAAGCCATCAATTTCCTTAGCTTTCTCTCCAACCCATTTTGTTTCCTGCAGGCATAAAATATTAATCTTTTTATGAATCATAATATCCACCAACTCCATTAGCTTGCCCGTCAGGCTGCCTATATTCCAAGTTCCTAATCTAATCTTACTGACTTGAGTTCTAGTATGATGGACTAGCTTCTTTACCCGCATCCGTCCATAATGTGGGGACCCTTGCTCACTTTTCACTACACCCGGGCGCCGATGCAGCGGTCCTTGCCAATTTTTCACTGTATTCAGGCAATACAGCGCGTCGCTTCCAGGGAACGCCCTAGCTTTAGGGCAATTTTCTAAAGGATTCATGTCATGATTGATTCGACAAGTTTTACGCTGGTTGTCGACTGCCTAACGCAACCATCCTTGATAGAAGATTAGTTAAAAAAAGAGATAGAATTCAAGTGCAATTGTTGATTCAGTGGTCAAATTCCAGTAAAGAAGATGCATCCTAGGTTAGTGCTGAAGTGTTGCGATAGAATTTTCCGCACTTCAGTTTGAACCCTTGAGGTCAAGGGTTTTAAAGGGGAGGGAATTGTTGCAAACAAACAGGTTGATTAACGTTGTTTGGTTGGCTATAGGAAGAAGAGTAGATTAGTTACAAATTGCAATAATGTAGCTCATGCTGTAGCAGAAATTGCAGCGAGGAGTGCTATTTGAGACACTCTACTCTGTAATCGGATTAAGAAAGAAATGAATGCATTCTTCTTCTTGATGTCTATTATTCCTCTCTTCTTCTCCTATCCTTCTCTCCATCTTCATCTTCCTCTTCCTTTTTCTTTTTTTTTTCTGCTTGAATCTTCAACTGTAGGCTTCAGCTAATTGGATTGGCGGATCTGCACGCATCAATTAACTAGATAACCCATGAAGCAAAAGCCATCATACAGCAAGAATCCCTAGTCGTTGGAAGTTAAAACATTATCTAGAAGAAATTTCCGCACGAATTTACAGGAAACCAAATCAGTAAGACTACAGAAATCCAAAGACTTTAAAGGCTAACTAGATCTGACAAACATTGACGCCAAAGCACGAAAACTTGATGGGAACTTCCCGCCGGTCGGCCTGCCGCGGGCCGAGCCCGGTCGACGGGATCTTCCGTCTTCGCCGCCTCGGTGTCACACATTGAACGAATCGAGAGAAGGAACCATCTCGAAGTCTACGAAGAAGAAGCAAGCGATGAAGCAACTGCGACACAAGACGGTGCACAGTGGCGATCTGCCATAGCTTAAGCTTTGTGGGAGAACGCGGGAAGGCTAACACGGGGATAAGGGTGTTAATATCGAACATCGAAAATTCATCAAAAATCAGAATTAATTTTAAATTGAATTAAAATCGAGTTAATTTTAGATTTAATTTTTTTAGAAATAATTAAGATTTAATTTTTTTAGAAATAATTACAATTTAATCTTCTATCTTTTATATCTTTATTAATAAATTAAAAATATTTATTTTAGGTTCAAAATTATTTATTTTAAATTCAAATCAACTCGAAAATTTAAATTCCAAATTAAATTCTGGATGTTATAATTCTCCCCATTTTTTATAAATTTTGTTTCCGAAATTCATATAAATAATTTCACAAATTTCATTATACATTCGAATTGATTTATAAGACGGTGAAAAAGTTGAGACTAAAATATAATTATTGCTATTTTTTTAAATTTTTAAATTTAAAAAATAGATAGGATAATTTTTTTTTTTCAGCTCGTACTTTTATATATTGTATAAATATATTAAGTTAATCATAAGTTGAATTAGTGAATTTTAAATTAAACAAAATATAAATAAATTTATAGAGAGTAATAATTTTCGCATAAAATTACTAAAATTATTTCGCAGTAAAAGTGAAATAAAAATTGAGAGAGAGAGAGAGAGAGAGAGAGAAGGAAAGGCGTTGATCGCCGTACCTCGACGGCGGCTATGACGGCGGCGCCGACGTTCTGGGCTTGCCACGTGCCGAGCCCAACGGCGGGGATCTTCGCCCCGGTGTTGAGAACGAAGATCTCGGCCATTGCTTTTCAACTGGAGCCGCGCTCTGGCTTTTTCTCTGCAGCAGGTAAAGGGAGACGGAGACCTCCAACATATAAATGATTCAGTGGGCCCGGCCGTTCATAAAAAATTTATACACATAATCGTTTAATTCATCTCACTTCTAGTTCCGATGAGTATAAATCTCAAAATTCAACTCGAGAAACAGCAACGATTTTAGATAAATCATGACCGTTACAACACGAGGTCAGATACGTGTTTAACATAAGTACAACCGTTTTTGCCCAGCTCATTAATAAGTAAGGCAATTAATTTTACTCGAACATCGAAAATCGCTCGAAGATTGAATCGAGCTCGGCTTGATCCAAACCAGCTATTCTTTTAACTCGAGATTCTGGTTCAAATCGAGATGTATCGAAATCAGATCGATTAAAAAGATAAAAAAAATATTACATATATTTATATATAACTACATTAGTATATTAGTTTTTTGCAATACTTTAATAAAAATCTTCATTAAAATTTCTCCAAAGCCATTCAAATAATATTTATTATAAATTAATTTTTTAAATTTTTATCTTTAAATAATAAATTAAAATAAAGTCATAATTTAAACTAATTAAATGAATAAATACATTTATATATAATATTTGGCCAAGAGATTGAAGATTAATCAAAATTCGAATCGGCTTGGCTCAAATTGAGCTTGAGCTTATAACAAATGAGCGAGACCTATCTTGAATCGAGATCAGATTGAACTTTTCTCAATCACTCTCTAGATAAATTGATATCGAATTGAAAACTTTTAATTTAATTTTGAGCCGAAGTCAGATCAAATCGAGATCAGATTGTTAACAACTCTATTAATAAGTTAAAATAAAAAAAGGAAAAATCAAATATATGAAAAAATTTATTTAAAAACGGATGATAAATGAATTTGTTTTATAATATATATTTTCTATCTATAATATAAAATTAATTTAAGACAAATTACTAGTCATATATATATGACTAGTAATTTGTTATGTTCCCTTTGTAAGTAATTTAAGATGAATATTTAGGAGTAAAGACAAAAATCACTATATATATATTGTATTTTTTTAATTAAGCTATGCCATTTGTAATTTATTGGTCATATCATCTAATTTTTTCTTAAAAAATAAAAAAATGATAAATAACACTTTAATTTAAAAAAATTATATATTTTGTTATTAAAAATAAAATATTATGTACATCACATTAAAATTTTAAAATTATATATTTTATATGATATTTTTAAAAAAAATTATGAATTAAATTACTATTACATTTCTATAAAACTTATCCTATTATATATGATCTATAAATTCATAATAAAAGCTTTCATCTTACTAAATTAAGTTTATATGAATTTTATATATAATTAATTTACAAAATAAATGATATTTATAGTATAATATTAAAATTTAAAATTTAAGTTTTAGTATTTAATTTTTAGTATTAAAATAATTTAAAGTAAAAGGTTTAATATTTTAAATTATAAAAAATAATTTTAGAGCTCAGGATCTGAATTATAGTACAATTTAATCTAAAATTAATAAAAGTTTTGCAATTTTGAAAATTTTAGTGTGCAAATTTAATATTTTATATTTAATAGTAAAATATATAATTTTTATAATTAAAGTATTTTTGTGTAAATATTTTTTAAAAAATTTAGGTCTATTAAAAGAGAAATGATGCATGAAGCTTATGCTTTTGGATTAATTCAAATGATTTTTGCATGCCATTTGTCTTAGGCTAGAAGCTTACAAATTCAAGTTCAGCTCTATCAGCATCTAGCAGCATATGATTTGATCGATGGATATGACTCGATTTCGATAGAAATTCTAAGTTCGGAGTCGATCGAACTATTTATCAGGTTGGGTAGCAAATCTTGGCATATTTATTAAAAGGGTTTGGATTTTGGTTGCGCTTAATTGGGCATGATTCGGGTTCACCATTGTTGATGTATGATTTCATCTTATTGGAAGAGTTTTAGCTTAATCACAGATGAAATATTCTCTTGAATGTTTTCTCGATTTGCCATGTTGGTGAGAAAAAGAATTAAGAGAGAATAAGAAATGGTGTATGGACAATCGAGAACTGAGACAAGAACCACAACATCGTGTGATAAGTTACCTGTGTTCGGACATAAGAAGGTTTGACTAAAGATTTTCCTATTACAGTTGAATTACACCAAGGCTCGGCTTTAAGTCTATATCTTTTTGCTTTGATTATGGAAATTATGATTGGACGTATCCAAGATGAAGTGTCTTAGTGTATGGGCTTCGCAGATGATATTGTCCTTGTTGAGAAAACTAAAGAGGGAGCTAAAGCGAAACTAGAGCTTTGGAGGAATCCTTTAGAATCTAAATATTTTCATCTCAGTAGATCTAAAACTGAATATATGGAATGCACATTTAGTCAAAAAAGAAATACTTATATTGAAGATATAACAATTGGTGATCAAATTGTCAAGAAGAGTGAGCATTTTAGATACCTTGGATCAATCATACAAAATGATGGTGAAATAGATAATGACGTCATTAGTAGGATTCAAACGGAATGAGTAAAATGGAGAAATGCTTCTAGCGTGTTGTGCGATAGAAAAATCTCATCCAGAATCAAGGGTAAATTTTATAAAACTGTAGTAAGACCAGCGATGATATATGGTGCAGAATGCTGGCCTGCAAAGAGGAAACTTACAAATAAAATAAATGTTGCAGAAATGAGGATGTTAAGGTGGATGTGTGGATATACACGAAAGGATAGAATGAGAAATGAGTATATCCGAAAGAAAGTTGGTGTTGCACCAATTAAGGATAAACTTAGAGAAAGTCGGCTTAGATGGTTTGGACATCTAAATAGTAGGCCGATTGAAGCTCCAGTTAGAAAAATTGAGTTATTGAATTTTACCTATGTACAAAGAGGAAGAGGGAGACCAAAGAAGACATGACAAGAAACTATAAGGAGTGATCTTAGTTACTTAGACTTAGATAAGAATTTGGTAACTAGTAGGGCGCAATGGAAACAAAGGATTCATGTAGCCGACCCCACCTAGTGGGATTAAGGCTTGGTGGTTGTTGTTGTTGTTATTGTAAATAAATCTCAATAAACTATATTCACATCCAAATTTATTTATTTATTTTGAGAATTCATTCAAATTTCAGTTCATGTCTTGGAGTACCAAGTTTTGCAGACATTGCTCTCAACATACATTCGAGCGCCGGCGAGCAAGCTCCGATGGGGAGAATTGGAAGAACATGAAGCTGAAGATTTGGATTCCCTTTTGCCACAATGCGCGGCTTTAGTGGGGCGACGAGAATGGTATTGGGGAGATAATGGAGTACAAGTTCAAGAATGGCAACAAGGTCGAGATCACAACAACTACGCTGGCGCATCCGCAAACTCGCTCCGGCAAGGCTCAGTGATCTTGGCCTCGAGCGCCGGTCATGGCCTAAATTTGGGGATGCCGCGCATGAAGACGCCAGCAGCCGCCTCACTGTGGTCTCCACTGAAGTGAGATTCCTCGAGAGGCCTAGGGCTCCTGGTTTGCAGCCCGGACTTTATCTTTTTCTTCGATTTGTATACGTCATTTTCCTTGGCAACCATGGGTTAGTGGGGTTAATAAACGCTAACCCTGCTAACCCTTCTGTTGGTTAATCCTTCCCCAATACTGGGTTAAGGCTTATGAATGAATGGGGTAGATAGCGGATTAATATAATTCATGGGTTTGTAGCTAAACATAATTCCTCTAACTCCACCTAGGGACCTAGGGTAAATTACTTCTGTGATTAACTAACTTGGGTTAGCTAACCCCCATCCCCATGCCAAACAGGCCAGCTTTTTGGACGATTATTGTATCATTTGCCTTAGAGGGCATTTGGTTTGATGTTATCTTGCTGTTTTGTCTTATTATGTAGATATCTTGATATTTTCTCTATTTTTCCTTAGAAACATAGAAATAGGAATATGCTTAAGGAACAATATCAAGAAAGGAAAATATTGCTGATTTTTTAATGGGTTTGATGCGATTGATTTGGGTGAAAATTTACTTTTCGTATCATTATAGTAGGTTACAAGTTTGGACTGTGTGTAGGATGTGAAATATAGTTAACTTTTTATTTTGAAATTTATGTAAAGTGTGAAATAAAGTTGATTTTAATGTTAGAGTTCATGTAGTATTGCTAGTTTAATATTGAAATTTATATTAGACGTGACCATAAGATTAATTTTAATTGAGATTAAAGTTAATTTGGGCAAATAAACAACCCCCATGGTTGAGGTTTAAGGAAAGATACGGAGATTGATATAAGTATGGATATTCATGAGAAACAAATCTTGGTTTTCTGGAAAAGCTTTCATTGTTGGTTCTGTGCTATCTTTAATTTTAACATTTTTTTTGTGTATCTTTACATGGAAAGTATCCATCTAACTTCATGTAGTTACTTTTCACTTCCTCAGACATACAGACAAAACTACAGTTGTTGATATTATGATGTAGAAATAAATTTGTGGTGGTGGTTTGATAAATTCAATGCATTATGCTTGGATGTCAGAATTTTAATCTTATTTTCTGCTAAGAAAAGGGAGATGCGGGGAGTCGTACAATTTTATGTATGGAGTAGGTAATGTAAAGAATGATTGTCTCAGTCTAGAAAATGGAGAAAGAGTGGCAAGGACTGTTCCAATAAAATGGGGGTGGGGATAAGTGTGGGGAGAGATTTGTGAAGAGAATTGGAAGAGAGAAGATGCATTACCTCCATCTTTGTAGCAATTCAACAAGCAATTTAAAAATGCATCGCATCATACCTGGAGTAAGAAGTTGGAGGATGTGTTGATGACATTGGAACTCTCACATGAGTGTTGAGTGTGCTTTATTGCTGGACTATTATTTGTGTCATTAAACTTTCTCATGATGTTTGATGCAAGGGCTTGTTGACTAACAGGCTTCTGTTGCCACCATCCTTTGTTATTTCTCTCTTTGTCTATCTAGAAAATGGCTTATTAAGTGACTTATAGTGTTTTAGTTGTTGTGCAATCATGAAAAATCACCTTGAAAGTATTTGAGATGATTAATTAGAGAAACTATGAAGTACATGTATGATATATATACGGCATGATATTGATACAATGATATGATAATCTTAAAAATATATAATACAAGATAAGACAAGGACACATCATATAAATTAATGTATATAAATGTGTGTGAATATTTTCAACTTTATCTTATTGAAAGTAGAGCTCAATTTGATTCCCCACACTCTCATTTGATGTTGATATTGTATTTTGCATATTACATCTATTAATAGGAATCACCAGATGTATTTGTGGCTGGCTAAGAGTGCTCTTAGCTTTTATATGATAATGTTACTCTTTTTATATAAAATTCTCATGTTTTAAAGTTATTTTCATATACAAGAATATATAAAAGGCAGTAAATAGATTCTGGTATTTTTTTTAAATTTCTTTGCAAATAGGACCCTAAAATCTTTCCTTTTTTAAATTTTCTTGGCATCAATTGTATTGGCGACATATGCGCAGTGTATCCAAGTCATTTCCTTTTTTATTTTATTTTTATTTTTAATTTTTTCATAAGGATATACCTTGTGGTTTATGTTATGCATATCTAGGTGGTATCTAGAAGAATCAGTATTTAATATGAATAAAATGTTGATGCAACAACTTTTAGAAGCATACGTGCTTCCTTCTTGGGGCAATATTTCAATTTGGAAACCATGTTGGCTTATAGTTTCCTTGAACTTGTGCAAGATCAACTAGGTGTATTGAACATAGGTTGGTGCTCTGTCAATTCAATTATATTCATGTAGAAATTATAAGACCAAGGATAAGGCAGCTTGGTGGGCACTCATTTCCTTTAGAATTACAATGTACCTATGTAATCAGTCAATTATATTTGACTAAAGCTGATGGAAAAGAGAGATCTATGTAGCTAACCTCGAATTGTTTTTGCATTAAGGTTATTATTGTTGTTGGTGTTGGGGATACTCATTCCAATTGTTTTATGTGAATTCATGCTAAGATTTCATCCAGATCCGTTCCTTACACTTGCTTGATATCCTGAGAATACAACTTAGCCTTTTATCTGTCTAATTTGGTTGAACACAGGTGAAATTGATGATGTATTTTGTTGCAACACTAACATTTGGCCAGATAAGCTCAGTCAGTAGTTCTGAAGGTTGTAAGGTATAAACTTTATGAACTTTCAATGCTTGGAAAGTTGATTTCAGTGAAAGTCGTTCATATACATTCAATTTTCTTTTTTTTTTTTTTTTTTGACTCTGTCGGTAAAGTAGAACGGACCAAGCAGTCAAGGACATGAGATACAAATGCTGCATTTGATAAACCTTATCGCAATGTCTCACACATTCTTGAGGGTCAGCTGCAAATAAGATATAACTAGAAGGTTCTCATATAGTGGCCTGTCATGTTAATCATGATAGTATATGCTTTACTTCTACAATGGGTCATATGCTACATGATACGAAATTGTGTTTTGTATAGCTTTGAAGGGAGAGTTTGTCATTGTAAGCCTTAATCTTGAACTCATTAAGTGGGATACAAGATTTCTCTTCTCCATTCAGCTCTATGTTAAGTGAAAGAGTTTGTCATTATGTAATTTGTTAGAATATCTATTTTCCAGCTTTCGCCATTGCTCAAGGCTACTCTGAGGAAGAGTTATGCTGGATCCTATATCTAGTCCGGCTTAAGACATAAGAGCGGGTGAAAAGAATGACCTTAGATATGATGGTCATCGAGACTAATTTCTTTAGGTCATTCATGGTTAGAGCTTAAGCATGACATCTTTCTTTAAAGGTTGAAGAAGCTTTGTATAATTTGACCTAACCACGACAGATGTTGTTCATGTATCAAATTTTTTTTTTTCATGGAAAGTTCGTGTATCAGATTATTCAGGTGTATGGTGGTATTATGCTGTATGATTTTTTTCCATTCAACTTACTAGAAGCTAATAAGACACTCACAACTTTTCTGGCATTTCTTCCACGGATTTTTCATGTGCTCGCATTAGCATTCTGGCTTGTACTTCTCATTATTTTTCAGCAAAATTCAAATAACTAATGTTAACCTTAATACTGAAATGTTTGCTCTCCTGGGAAGCAAATTCATACAAAATAATGTGTGATGTAAAGTGATGTGCTTTATTCATTTGAGCCGAGCTCCAGGGTAAGTTGTTTTGAATATTAATTCCCTTGCTTTACCTAGAGATTGTATTGATGAATATTTTTTCATCACTTCAAACTATAATCTGAAATTAGAAGCTGCTTCTAATTTCTAAAGAACTGGTTATACCTTCAAAGCTACGCGGCGGTACTTAGCATTACACAACTAAAAGTGATTCTCGTTTATGCTTTTGCTGCATCTGTTTTGTCCTTCAAATTACTTCTATATTTCTTATTACACTTCTATGGTTTAAGCAAGTTCGTAATGTGTTTATGTTTTCCTTAAGGGTAAGCTTTAACCGGGCAATTGATAGAAGGATTAAGCCAATTGTAAGCCACATAAGGCATTTATGCAAGTAAAAGCCCAGACGTTTAGCTGGATAACAAAAAAAGGGTAACAGCTTAATCGTAAGCTGAATTTTAATAACTAAAGCTGTTTAAGATGACTTTAACCCCAACCATGCAGATTCATGTTTCTTCCTCCTTATTTTATCTCTTTCTGACTTAGGATTCACTCCAACCATGCAGATTCATGTCTTTCTCCCTACCTCGTAGAAATCATGGTAATAATTTTGTAAGTTGGTAAGTCTATGCTATTACATGATGAAGTTGAAATGTATGAAGTTCTATTTGTTTAATATAGAAGTTCATCTTCTTTTGTTGTGGATATGAATGCATCATTTTAAGTTAGATTTCGTTGCCCTTTACATGCATCTTGCCATATTTTACTCTACAAATTAGAGAGTTACAGCTCTTATCTTAGAATAATACCATATATATGACATCATGTTAACTAAACACTAGTGACTCTGAACAAGAACATAATATGGCATCATGTTTAATAAACGATGAGATAGATTGAAGTACATCATAATAGCATATATTCATAAAACGTGATCACTAACACAGAGAGAAGGAATCTCCCCTTTGGAGACCTTTCCTCAATTAAACTACATGAGAACCATAGAAATACATGCATAAACACTTGGTGACCGCACCACGTAATCATTTCATGAAAAAATTCACACAACTGGCATGAAGGCAAGCTTTTTTGCAGATGGTTGCCTTTGCGATAATCTACGAGCGGTGACGGGAAGTTGAACGTAGTAAGGGAGACTGCTTGGCAGCTGCTGGTGATGGCATGGTGGAGGAGGCAAAGAGCTGGCTAAGGCCTAGCGATTGGTACCGTCCGGAGTCTCCGGGAAGTCTGACATAAGAAGATGAAGGTGACTCGTACCACGAAGCTCCCGTGGGAGCTTGCTCTCCATTTCTGTATTGAATTATGACTTTGTAGACAAAAGGAATGATTCCTTCCATTATTTGTAGGGTGGGAAAGGAGGAGGGGGAGTAGGTAGCAGTGGAGAGGCCTGGGGGGGGAGAGGATTAATAAGGGAGAGGAGAGGGACTTGGATCCAAATCCTTATTGGTTATCTTGAAGGAGAAACTTTTATGAAACTGCAGCATCTGTTAACATCTCACCAAATCCTGATTAAAGAACAAGGAAGAGAGTTGGTAACTATCTGTATCATTTTAGAGGCATTGTAGGATATTTTAGAATTATAGTGTTGATTTCTTGTAGGCCTTTGAGATAATACATCATTCTTTAGTAGTCCCAACTTGTGAATATATTTGAGATAAGGCTTGGTAACTACTGGAACAATTTAAATAATTAAGGACCTATGTCAAATAGGCCCTCAATACAAGGGTCAACATGCAATTTGCCCATTTTTTTTTTAATTTTTATGATTTCATTTGATCATTTTGACTCACTATGAACTTTCTTATAATATTTCTTTTTGGTTATTAAGGGAACATTTTTTTTTTAAATTTAATTATGCTTTATTCACAGGTCTTTGAGCTGTATGTCATCTGCTTTGAGGTGCATCCCACATTAATTTTTAAATGCATAAGCCTAGTCATTTGCATATAGGATTCCTATCAATAATGGAGACATTTTGCTCATGATATTGTTGACTGCTCTATAATTAAAATAAAGGAACATTTATTTGAAAACTTTATTCCAAATCCTGATAAGCCTAAATGTTATTTCCAGATATTATATGAGTTGATTTATATAAAAAAAGATGAGTTGATTTTTTTTTTTTATGTTTTTATTTTTTTTCCTTGTCCTCTTCTTTAGATCTATGGGCAACTTCCAGCCCAAGGTTTTAGAATTTGATTTTGATTTTGATTACAAATGAAATCAATAATTTCAATAATTTTAATAATTTTAGTAAAGTTAATAACAGTAATATTTTTTTTTTATAAATTATTTAAATTTTAAAATTTAAAATTAAATTTATTAATGATAATTATTTAAAAAAAATTTTGGAGAGATGTGAGTTTTGTTAGTTTCGATAATTTCAGTTGAAACAAAAAAAAAAAGTCCTTTTTAAATTAATTTTGATTTGAATTCGAAATTGATTTGAGAAAGCTAAAATTACTGAGTTTCGGTTTAAGTCTTAAAATCTTGTTCCAGTCCGCCTAACCGGACAATCATTTTTGAACGATCAGATAGATTTCAAAGTATAGCTTGAAATCAAATAAATATCAATTAGAAAAGATATAAATACATATGATGTTTATCCAATTTCAAGTCATACTTATTTTTTTGGATAAATATCTACCCCAATACTTATATTTCTTGTAATATATTGCAAATGTCCAGTAAGCATGATCGTACGGTCTGTTAGGTGAATAAACCGTCCAGTTATGCTTACCAGATGATTTGCCCATTCTTAACATTGTTTACAGCATTTTTATATGTAGAGTGGCCAGCTAATGTGCGCAGCGCAGTATCATTGGTGGGTGAATGAATGACGCATTCCGCCTATCGAACACAATAATTTCTCCACTAAAGAGGGGGTGATCGGGTGATAGCAATATTAAAGCCTCATTTATTTTGAAGTTAAAAATTAACCTAATTTAATTTTAACTTACATATCACATCACACATAAAATTTAATATTAAAAATTAACTTTATTTCACATACTACACACATTACTAAAATAATAATTAACTTATATAATATCCCTGACATATCCCAACATAATAACTACTTTTATACCATATCTCTCACATATCCTAACATAATAACTAAATTTATAAAAAAAATATCTCTATCTAAATTTAATTTTAATATTATTAAATTTAATCTTACAAACAAACAGACCCAAAATATAAGAAAATATTGAATATAAGAACAAGGATATTAATATTTTATGTCATATATGCAAGTATTGTTAACTAATAATGTCGATTTTATAATATACATTTTAAAGTTATATTTAGTTATTATTTGTAAATTGAAGGAGTCATTGATGTATATGGTTGAACGAAGTGGATAAGATTTGACACATTGAAGGAAGATTAAACATTTATATTAATTATTTATGTTATGGCTAGCTGTTATTCAACTTGATTGATGGGTGCCCCACAACTAACCAATATTGCAAATTAATTTAATATTATTATGATCAATTCAACAAGATTTAAACGAATGCAATCAAATTTGTTAATTTAAAAGGAAATGTACACGCAATCACATAAATTATTTTAATGATAAATCAGCAACCGAAACATCACTTATTTTACACGGATAAATTACTAATAGGCACCTACAGTTTTTTCCTTATTGATTTTCCTATTACAGTTGAATTATACTGAGGCTCGACTTTAGATCCGTATCTTTTTACTTTGATTATGGAAGTCCTGACTGGACATATCCAAGATGAGGTGTCTAGGTGTATGCTCTTCGCAGATGACATCGTTCTTGTTGAGAAAACTAAAGAGGGAGCTAAAGCGAAACTCGAGCTATGGAGGAATGCTCTAGAATCTAAAGATTTTCATCTCAGTAGATCAAAAACTGAATATATAGAGTGCACATTTAGTTAAGAAAAAAATACTTATATTGGAGATGTGACAATTGGTGATCAAATTGTCAAGAAGAGTGAACGCTTTAGATCCTTTGGATCAATCATACAAAATGATGGTGAAATAGATAATGACGTTATTAGCAGGATTCAAGCAGGATGAGTAAAATGGAGAAATGCTTCTAGTGTGTTGTGCGATAGGAAAATCCCATCCAAATTTAAGAATAAATTTTATAAAACTATAATAAGACCAGCGATGATATATGGTGCTGCATGCTGGACCGCAAAGAGAAAATATATAAATCAAATAAATATTACAGAAATGAGGATGATAAGGTGGATGTGTGGTTATACACGAAAAGATAGAATGAGAAATGAGTATATCTAAAAGAAAGTTGATGTTGCATCAATTGAGGATAAACTTAGAAAAAATTGGCTTAGATAGTTTGGACATATAAATCGTAGGCCGATTGAAGCTCCAGTTAGAAAAGTCGAGCTATTAGATCTTGCCCATATACAAAAAGGAAGAGGGAGACTAAATAAGACATGGTAAGAAACTATAAGGAGTGATCTTAATTACTTAGACTTAAATAAGAATTTAGTAATTAATAGAGTGCAATGGAAACAAAAGATTCATGTAGCCGACCCCACCTAGTGAGATTAAGGCTTGGTTGTCGTTATTGTAAAGATTACTGACAGATCCCATCAGTAATATTTGCATGCAAAAAAAAAAAACTTAGTAAGAAACTAACATATTGGTAATAAGATAAAGGAAGAGCAGAAATATAATTACATTGAAACTACTAATGAAAAAATATAATTAACAGCAAACAGAGAATTCTGCTGGCCATTGATAGATATTTCTTGCCAAGTGGATCACTATCTAATCTCTATGTTTAAAACTACATTCAATACAATGACTTTAAGGGGGGTGTTTGGTTCAATGTTATCTTGATGTTATGTTATGTTATTTAGAAAAAGCAATTATTTGATTTAATGACATCGATAAATAATCTTCAATGAAATTATAGAATTATTAATCAAAAGACGACATCAAAATACCATGACATCTAAATTATGTGACATAATACTAAGATAACAACGAACCAAATACTTCCTAAATGAATCACAAAAGCGCTAATTTGAAAATTCTCTACTTCAAGTATTGCAAACAGCTGGCAAAGCTCAACTATCCTAATCCCAGCTACCTAATACTAATGCATGCTTGTTTAGCTGAAGCTGATGTTTCATTTGATTTCGATTTGATTTGGCACTGGAAAATTGTTATGATTAAACAAAAAGGATGGGACTCAGCAAACAACTAATACTTTGGCATCAATCATTATTTTTTGGTGACATGCTTCCCTGATTATTATTATTTCCATTGATACAGAATTACTGAATTCGGGATAGCAGAGGATAGTTTCTTGGCTAAATTACATCCACATCTCTAAGTTTAAATACGCAGTTTCACACAAATTCACAAAATTTGAATCGTTCCACGTGGATCCCTAAAATGGGTCAATCTTCCGTAAAGCATTGTTTTTTGATCGAGAATGTAAAGGTTTTAAATACCCTGGCCAACTCCACAAACCTTATCTTTTAAATAGCTTGAATAAATCCTCAAATTCATTTCTGAAATAGAAGCCTGCTGTGTTGTGCTGTAGCGTTGTGCTCGGCATTGTGCTTGGCATTCCAAGAGGCATGCGCCTAAATTCATGATATTGATCTTGACCAAAGAATCTAAAAAAAAGAAGATGAGGAGCACGGGATATGAGATGAGGAAGAGATAGGACGAATGAGATAAGGAGAATGAGATGAATTTAGTGTTTAGGGGAGAGGGTGATGAATTTATTTTATTATTGAGGATATTTTGATCATTTTACCTAGACAATTAACTTCTTGAACCAACAAGGACCTATATGAACTAACACAAGAAACCTTAGAGATCCAAATGAAAAACATTCTAGCATGAAAAAGACGATAATCATTTGTGAACCCACATGAAATGAGAACCAAACTCAGGACTTGAATGTAGTTTACCCTAGATTTCTTCGTACAGAATCCCTTGTTTAGTTTGTTAACTGCTTCATCTGTTTAAAAATGAAGTCCAGAAAGAACTTGAGAAAAGTGCAATACAGAAATATTGAACTTGGATCAACTAGGATTATTCTGCATAAACATATGACTACTATGAAAACAGTAAAAATGAGATTGTTTTAAACCTCCCACAAAACGGTGGAGAAGAAACACTATAACAAGCCACATGTAGAAACAACACTTGAAAAAATAACAAAAGAGAAAAAAAGGCCACACCTTTGCATCCATTTCTTTGCTGACTTGTTGCGCTATGTGAATCCAGAATTGAGCAGGAACTTGGTCCCTGTTAATTGTATTGTGAGCAAAAAGAGGCGTCAGATGCTAAGAATGTCCTAGTTTTTTATAGCACATCAATATCTTCCTGCTTGCATATGGTCCTTCAGTTGTGTCTCGCACTTCGGTCCTCCAGCCCATAGCTTCAGTGATTTCCTTGATCTCTTCAATAATAAACTTAGAATCACGTACATAAGCCAGCCCACCTGGCCTAAGAAGTCGATCCATCTCTAGCAGGATCAGAGAAAAATTGCACCTGAAAATATCAAAGTTAAAAGCAACAGGTTTAAGATTCTAACTCAAGGAAAATAAAAAATCACAGGCAGTTATCATTGAAGCATGAAAAGTTTGTGCATATATTCCATCAGTCGAAATTTTTTTATAATTTCATAAGATTGACAGGAGCAAATTTCCGCTAGAAGGGAAGCTTGAAGATTGTTGAGCAATTAGATTCTTGGTTCTCTAAATAGAATTCAAAAACAAGAATCTTTCATCTGAAATAGGCGTGCCCACCTAGCTTATTTCCAATTCTTTAGCCATGATGTCATCCTTCTCAATGTTAAACATATCCATAAGCCAAAGTCTATTCTATATAATCTTACCTTTGATAGATGTAATTCCAACATTCTATTCTTCTTATATAATCATTTTTTAATTTATCTTCTCTAGTCTTACCCTACATCAATCATAAAAGTCTTATTTGGATAACACCTGGTTTTATTGCTAGTGATACAATTACTTCCCAAGATTCTGATTCATATAATATAGTGGATTTAATTGCTGTTCTATAAGAGTCTCCGTGTTACTCTTTTGTCACAAACTCCGAGTCACTTCTCGAAGATGTCCAAATCTGTATGCCAAAATCTACAGTTCTTTCTCACATATGTGCCCAAGCCTCCTACGCTACAAGTATGGAGAAGTATCACTTTGAACTACATTCAACCTTGTCTTGCAAACCCATATGTAGGTATTGTACAAGTTACAGCATGACTTACCAATGTCTACCAAAAGCCACCCTTTGGTACTTCCATTTCCAAAGTACTTGAATCATGCCTATCAAAGAGTGTCCCGGATATCAGATGAAGCTTCAAATAAGGAGCATGTTGGACAACATTCAAAATCAATGTGCACCAAATATTTGTCTTCAAGCAGATATCATCAATTCTGACAATATTAGAGTAGCTGCCATTCCCTGGTCCCACTGTCCCAATATCTCTTTGCTTTATAAGAAGTGAAGAGGTTCTTGTTTGGTTTCTCATGGTGATCTAACACATGTAGCTCATCCACAGTAGAGAACACCACCACATCCCCAAAAAACTAGTGGCGCTCCTGTCCTCATTTTTCTTTTGATTCTTGCCTTCATTTTGTTCTTTGAGCCAAATCCTTCAGTTTCTATTTGTGTTGCCTTCCTTCCCGCAATGGACGCAACCTCTACTTTAGTTTAGATCTCTGGATTTATTTTCCTGTTCATGCTAATATTTGCCATGAGTTTTGCTCCTGTTCTCCATGACAAATTCATGCAGACGGTCTGACTGGACTGCCTTTCTTGTTTTTTTATTAAACAATGTAGCTGTCACCATGCTCATAGACACCATTCATTCGGGGCTGAATTACTCACAAAGGCTTGAACTTAGTCATAAAAGGAAGTTTTCAATGCTGCATGTTAATTGATCACATTCTAATATTCATTCTTGAAAGGTAGGTACTGCTGATAAAAGTGCATGATACAACATAAGGGTGGGAAGCAAACAAATTGGGGATCTTTCAACATCCTCAATGCATTGTTCGATTTACAGTTGGAGACAAGGTTGTGCTGCCTCCTAGGTTGATGGTGACCATTCTGATGCAATTGGATAGAAAATTCCCAATAGCAAGGATGCCTCAGGCTCTTCTAAAGACAGCGTTAGGTCGTGTTCCCCTCTTGTACAATAGTCAGTTCTCCCCAATTAGGGAATCCGAGCAGAAGTTGAGGTGGAAGAGGATGGCGGTCCATGTGAAGTAGGATGTGGTGGTTGTCGAGGGTATTAGCTCTGCCAATGACAAATGCCTTTAGCACTACCCTAGGCTACCGGAAGAGTCTGAGCTCAGAAATTACAAGCTTGGGTACAGTAAGATGGCATACATGGCGAAGATAATAATGATGGTTTCTGCATATCCTTCCATGGATGCCAGGAATGACATCATGGGAATTACATCAAATCACCTAGTCCAAAAGTGGAGAGACGGTGAGAGAGGAGGCCAGTGCTTCCAGATTCTGTGAGGTGGAGCAAAATCTTGAAGTAAATAAAAAGAAAAACTAACCACGACGGAGGTGGATCATTCCCATGAAGTTATGTTAGAAGTGAAAGATCAGCTCTTGGCTCGATGGACCCAATGAATTCACGATCTAGAAGAACTTCTTCGATAGCATCGATTTCAGAGAGAGCAAGGTTGAGCAAGGTTCAAATCCACATATTGTTTAAGTTTTAGAAATTTCTTTAGTTCAGGGCTGTCAGTGGGAGCAATTCCAGATGGAATGGAGTTCACTGAGTTCTTTGCTAGTTTAGAAGAAAACGTTACAACAGAGGATCTAAACATCAATTAAGAAAGCGATGCTCCCCTATTTTCATAAGGTTGCGCAAATCTCTAAAAGGTACCAAGCACAACTACTCCTCAACAACATAATCATAGCCCCATACCTACCTCCATAACTCCTACTCGTTGTGAGACTTAGTAAGTCACTATCACAACTAGCTCCCCCTTTAATGAAAGATAGGATCGAGTACTTCTTTGAAACATTCATTCTTTTTGCCAAGGACAACACCACTTATTTTCCGATTTTTATTTGTATAGCAAACCCTACCCTGACTAAGGAGTATGAGCTTGAGAAAAGATAGAAAAACCGGTTAAGTGATTATGGAACCAATCAAGATGACAATAACAGTTGAGTGAGAGGATGAGTCCATAAAGCATATTTTTTAGCAACTGAGCACGATGTTGACAAATTCGATTTGATACTTTGACACATCCTAAGGAAAGTGGAGACTTACCTAGATGATTACTCATAGATACATACTAGAAGCAAGCAAAAGTGAAGAAAGAATTGATACATACAGAGAGCGAACGAGTCTAAGTGGTTGGTGACTCTAAATCTAGCAAGTGTGTTTTCAGTTCAATTACTTCTAAAGTTTCTTATAGCACCTTTATTGCACCCTGATTTACTATCCACAGACTAGTATAATCAAACTTAGTCAACTAGTAGAAACTAGCAAATCATTAGTTAATGATTCCGTTGTTATGAATGGGGTCCATACATAATAAGTTCTGCTACAAAGTTAATGATTACTTATGCCTTAATCTCTATTCTGGGTACGAATGAGATGTTGAACTCACTAAGTTTAATCGATCACTTGAGTGAATATACATACATGTAGTTATCTTTTATCATTGTATGCTAGGAAGTAAGTCTGCATTCTCATTTGCTTTTCATATTAACTCATTGTATATATTTGTCTTTTGATTTTTAATACGATTTATTTTTTCTACTTTATTTGAAATATAAACTAGCAAAATTAAAGGCGAATTACAACATTTAAATATGAGAAATTTTCTAAATGTAGTTGCATGTTAATTAAGACAATTAGATCAAAAAATTAATTTTATTTAAAAAATCTTAATTCTTTCAAACACAAATTTTAAATTTTATCATAAAATCATAAAAATAATTTAATTTTTAATATGTCAAATATTATAGTTATTAGAACCCTAACAGTAATACTGAGATTTTAGGCTTTTGTTTCATTTTTAGAGTAGCTCTACCTGAGTATCCATAGCCAAATCCAATTCACTAATTTAGAACTAGTCAAACAAATCCATATTGAGCAAATAAATTAAATTTGAATTTGATGATCGATGATATTTATTTTGATGGAGGCATTTACCTTTTTAAGAGATTCAGGAAGAGACTACAACAAATTGATTTAGCTCACTTGAGACATGAATCGGTAAAATGATATTCAACGAGGTCAATTTTTCTTATTTTAGGAGAGTTAGTGGGGACAAATTGACAACATACTTATGATTCATGCCACATAAGCCCTAATGATTGCAAATTCAAATTCAAGTCAATTTGAGCTAATTAAAGACTACTTTGACTGATTGATTATTTCCACATTGATTTGATTGAATATTGTGAGCTTACTTTGGGAAGATAGAATATTCACTATAATTTAGGCTTATTTTATTTTGTATTGAATATTCTCTTTATTTGAAATAGGAATATTTTGTATTTTTTGCATTGTTTCTTATTTGTAAGTTCTATGTAATTCTCATAAAAAAAAATCCAATGTAAAAGGTTTCTATATAAAGTCCCTATTTGCTATTGTAATATTCAATTAATAATGAAATAAAATTTGAGTTCGTGAGAAAACCAAGGTTTAGGTGAAGGAAATGATGTCCTGATGAAGAAAAGATGTGGGTGACCAATGATGAGAATCCTTCAAAATCCTAGTTATCCTATTGAGTGAAAAACATTCTTCCACCTAGTCGTTTTCCTAATCTCTCTGTTACCCTCCCTTTGTTTTCTACTACTTGCTCGACACTGCCTGCTATGCATGTCACGTCCCAGGAGACCTCACACACGACTTCATGCCAGTTTTACCACCATTGCATCTTCTGCTCTGGCGCAGAACTAACCAGCAGATGAGCCTTGTTGCAGGCCTGCCTCACGAACAACATTACGCTGCATGCCAGCACACTACAACCACCTACTCCACAACTCGCAACATACCACAGCTTCCCATTGGCTCAGATCTAGCTAGCTCCATAGGTCTATTTCCCAAGTTCCATTGTAAGTTATCACCAGGTGCCAGAAACTGCAATTGGGAAACCCGCCATTGCTACCCATGCATGAAAAGCCACAAAGGCACAATTCACTAAGTCAACCCTATTTAGACTAGGTGATCTTGCCTGCCCAAGTTCAATTTGAGTTAGGCTTATCTATTTTAGATTAAAGAAAAATCTCTTTAATTTTAAATCTTTTTGATTATTCGAAGTAAATTAAATTTTCGATTCACTTGGACTAAGTCGACTAAGCTCTATTTGAGAGATCAACAATTTAATTTAGCATAACAACTGCTGGATTTGAATTTAACAGAAAACCCAATTTAGTATTGAAATTAACTAGATAGGCTTTAATGTAATTCATAAATTTTTATTTATCAAAAATTAAAATTTAATTTTGATTTTGAAATAGTTTAAATTGCAGGAATTAATTTTACATTTAGCATACAATTATATCTAGAAAAACAATATATGCTTAACTGTGATAAGTTGCTATTTAAATTTGATGATTTTAAAATATACATATCATTCTCCTTTCTATCCAACATCAAATAACATACACCAAGGAATTTCTTTCTGAATATTCGTTGAGAATCTAAAACAAATATAATTGCACAAGGCTTTACTGTCCATCCTTGTCGTAGGCCTGCTAGAGATTCTTTAATCAGCACATAATTACTTCTTGTAATAGTAGTTGTTCAATCATTCGTATCCTTGATAAAGTTAATATGGCACTTCTCTCATTCTTGATCCTTGATAATAGCTTCTCTTACAAGTACCTTTTCTTGATGCCCACCAATTAACTTTGTAGGGTATTCAATTATAGGCTTTTTCAAATTCAATAAAAAGGTACTAGTAGACCCATTTTGACACAAATAATTTGGATGAATGTCTAACGAATAATTCATAACAGGTAGTTGTTGATGACAATGAAATGCTGCTACGCCAGGTGCAGAGACAAATGACAGTTGAAGTGGAAAGCTGTTAAACTTACTAGAGACTTACCAGTATTTTACAAGCTAAACAAGTAACCAGATGAGAGGAATTCTTACCTTCCACGCTCTCTGGAGAAAAGACCAAAAGCATGCAAGAAATCATAAGCTCTTGGGTAAGTATCAAATGGCTCACACCTGCAGGTAGAAGTAGTGGTCTAAAACTAGATATAATAAGATTAGTTCTCTGATACTTTAAAAAGGAAACAGAAGGAACAAGAAGCAAGGAGTTAAGGACAGGCATTTAAATTTTAGACAAATTCAGACCTGCAAGAAGATTTTCTTTAACTGAAATTAGAATTCATAACTCATACCAATCATGGGCTACCCCAATGAGTCCACGATCATATATAACAGGTAATGTGTTCGGTCCATTGATGGGAATGACATTCATGACCCAGCTATTCATATTCTGACCAATTAATGCAGAAGCGAACCTACAAAAAGGGAGATGACTTGGAATTAGAGATTGTCATGACAATTAGGCCAATACAAACATATAAATATATGTATATTTTATACATAAAATAGAATAATACTTTGTGGCCTCCATAGATGATCTCAAACTTTAAATCCAACTAGGGCAATGGTACCACATAGACAAAAAATTTGATTTTGCCTACATGACAATTGACAATAGTGCTGCACAAAAAATCTTAATTGGATTCAATGTTTGGAATCATTTATGGGAGAACTGTAGTATTACTCTACAAAATATTTGAATAAATTAAGTAGGATACATCAAAGGATAAAGCAAAAATAATAAAAGAACACATAAGTCATAAAGAACAAACCATCACATAAAGGAGAATCCTTAGATGTAGTCATATTAACAGTAAATTAATTTAGAAATACATGCCAAGCAATCTGTGATCAAACTAGGATACCATACCCATGAGGTATCCTAGTTCCCATGATCACTGCCCACAAAGAAAAACATCTAACTTGAAATATTTCAGCTTGAGGTTCTAGGGTCTGACAAGAAAGTGCCTCGAGACTCATCTAGTCCAAGCTGTCAACAGACATCTGTCACCTGGGGATTAACTCCGACACATTGCACAAGTGACAGACTTTATGATTATCCAAGTGTTAGGGATGAGGCATTTTGTTTGTGCTGCATCAGAAGGAACAAAGGATGGGCTGCTTTTTCCCTGTAAAAGGTAGACTCCATCGGTTCTCTATTTGTTTGATCTTTGCATTCATTCTTCCCAATAGAGAAGGGGACTGGCTTGCTTTGCAATTATATGGGTTGTTGTTGTTGTTGGTCAAGCCAGCGTGGAATAAGTTAGAAGCTTGTCCCTTCAACTTGCCCACCTTCTTTATCTCTATGTTTTCTTACTTCAATGGGAAATGTTGGGGTAGAGAGAGAACATTCAAAGCAACCACCAAAACTACAATCAACATCTCTTCTCAAGAGACATTCAATCAAGCTAAAACCTTTGAGTTCTCTAAGAGGATCAGAGATCAAGCACTAATCTCTGGTTATGCTGCAGACAAAAAGCATTTACAAGGAAGTTGGAGATCAACTTCAAGAGCTCACACATCGCCATCTGACTTCCACAACAGCAACAACCACAGAGATGATAGGAGAAGGAGCTACCTCAACAACTAAAGATTGCCTGCAATAATGGACCATATCCAATGGTAGATGGAAGTGGGGATGGACATATTCAACCATCTTGGAGGCAAATGCGAAAGCCAACTCAGAAGAAAGGAGATCCTTGTCTGTCATTTCATTCCTCGACCTCCGCTGAAACTCAAGAATTTCAAGGTCAGAGATATCCCCTATCACCTCATAAAAGTCAAGACAATCATTCTAAAAGGAAGTGAAATTTTAACAATTGGAGACGTATTTCTCCATATATGGCTACATTACATATAGCCAGGTCACCTTCATGAGAGGTGCAAAGACACCATCCTTTGACATGGTGGAATGTGTACCTATAAAGCCACAGTGAAAGTATGACACAGAAAGTATTTCAAGTAACTTCTGCTAGTAGAGTTCTACTCCATCAACATCAAGGACTGATGGAGGAGATGATGGACTCTGTGTTAACAGTTAGGTCAATCTGTCCAGGATGATGTGAGAGCTTCATTTTTGCAGCTTTGTTATTGGGAGTGTTCCATAACGACATTAACAACGTAACAAGCTCACCAAATACATCGCCACTCTTGGCAACAACATGGTTGTGAAGTTGAAGATGTTTCCAGCGAGAGACATGATGCAAGACATTCCTATTCATGCTCATTATTAGGCAGAAGAGCAGCGAATGAGGAGAATGCCAACTAGATAAATCAAAATTCTCTTCAAAAGGGCAGCATCAAGAAGATGAGGCCAGCCAAGTTTGCTAGCACCTCCACCCAGAATGTCTCCTCAAAGCTAACCAACTCCAATGAGAACAAGTTTTCTCTGCATTGTTAAAATCATTGACCGCATTGTCTAAAGTAGCGGAAAAACCACCCCCAAGCTTTATCCCAAAAATTTAAGAGGCAAGTGCATTGCTATTGTGGCCAATGTTGATCATGCGCTTAAGTTCATTCAACAAGAGTCTTTCTTTGATGATGATGTTGAAGGAAAAAGAGATGAGACTGCAAGCAAAAGCACAAGCTTGATAAAAGTTGTTCACTGTTAGCATATAAGTGAAAAATCTGCTAGTGACAACCATCTTCAACATTGATATCCCACAATTTGGTGTCGAGGCATTGGTGGGGAGATTAAGCCTAACAACTGAGCCTTATCTCTATCTATAAACACTGGAATGGCTCCAAAACAATGTCAAAGTATAACTTGACCATAAGTGCAAAACCTCATCGATGAGACTAATTGCAAAAAGAAATCTCTAGAAAATTGTTATTGCTACTCAGGTTTCCACACCTCTATGATAGCTCGACTATATTAGACTATTTTCAGCAAAAGTATCTCATGGAGGACTGATCAAATATTCGAACCATCACAGCAAGTCTTATGGCTTGGAGTCAATCAAATAAGCTATTCACATGAGTCCACGTTGCCTCCTCTTCTTTATTAGACCAATCTATGTTGGCATAGCAGAATTGGAAGCTTTTAATCAAAGCCGGACAACTTTCAAAATGTAGCTTGGACTTTTATAGATCCACCAAAGCAACATGTATAGAAGACATAAGGTCATATCTTCTTTAAGAATACTACAAAAATCATTGGGAAGAGAATCCTCTTTCCGAGCAAAATCTCCTGGTGTAGCAATATATGCTAGGTAATTAGCAGTGATGTTTACATTCCTTAGTTAAAAAGAAATTTTACAATCTTGGAATAAAGCAAGAATTGTAATTATCACCTCTATCAAGTGATTGTAATATTATGTGCCCTTAGCGGTGTTGTCAATTGTATCTGCTTGAGGTTGTTAGTTGGACCTATTGAAGCTCTCAGTTGCTTTAGCTTGAGGCATTCAAACCAATTGGTTGGAGCTCTCGGGTATCTCGACTACCGGTGCTCAGTTTCCCCTCTTACTTCGCTCAGGTAGTCCCTCTTTAGGTCTTTGATTGGGCCTACTTTCTTGCTTCCTATTCCACCTGCATTGCATCAGTCGAAGAATCTCCATAAAGTCTCCCTCAATCCATAACTCTTGCACTTTTGTTGCTTTCTTTGCCATGGCTTCAACCCTTTTACTGTAGCTAATTTCTCTGTCATCAACAATGCATCCGTAAGTACCCTCTTGTATCCTTCTTAGATGAATACCCCGTGGTAATCTCTAAGGATACAACCCTCTCTAGCCACTCCATTTTGTGGTAGAGCTATCAAATGTGATATTGAACCAACCAAGAGGGTACGGAATCCAATATTATTTAGTTGATATACTCAACCCCATAGGAGCACTTGGATTCCAACAGCTCCTTAGTTGGTTCAAGTCAACTTCAACTATACTCAAGACATTTGCCTCAATGGTCTCGGGGGTAGGAACTAGTCTGTCATGTACCTTGGAGTTTCTTGCTCTCCAACAATAATAAAGAATAGCAGCTTCCAAACTCAACCTCTTATCTTGTTTATTGGAGCTAATCGCTTTGGTCATCATTCGAAGTTAGTCTTACAAAGAAAAGACTATGAAATAGAATCAGTGTTGCTGGAGAAGATGCTTCATACTCTTGTACAAGTTGCATTCCAAGCAAAGGTGTTCAAATTATCTTACAGACTACATCCCCACTAGCACAGATTTGAAGCAGTAATTTTACTACTCTACAGAGCCATACCAACGTAGGAAATGCCCCTTTACAAATTCTCCAGAGGAAAGTCTACATCTTTGGATATGTAGAAACCTTCAAACACCAAACACCAATGCCAATTTCAAACTGATTATTATATAGAGCTGTTGCAGGGATTGTAACCTACTCAGAATCTGCCCAACATATTTTGTCCATGTGTCTTGCCCTGCAAAAGCATTAAATTCACTATTGCATTTGTTCTACAAACAATTAGCTGACTCCACTCCTACCCCTCATCATCAACCATAAGCTATGCAACAGAAGGAAATTCTCCACTTGCATATTGAGAAAGGTGGGACATATGCTCAAGGGGTAGTACAAATCCATGGGTCCTCCAAAAGAAAGAAAGTGTCCATCATGTATCAATTAGACCAAACATATCAACTTCAACACCGCATCTTACCTCAAATGAATGCCTTCTAGATCCATATTTGTCCTTCAGGCTCTTCCTCGAAATACACATTATTATTCATTTATTTGGTTGCATGCCTAGCCACTAGGAATTTCCTCCATATTTTGAAATCATGTATTCCAAGGCCTCCTTTACTCTTAGGCCCTGTTTGGTTGGAGGCCATCTTGGCCATGACCATGGCCAAAATAGCCTCCAACTATTTATTAAATAATTTTTTCATTTTTCATCCTCAATACATAAATTTTAATATAAAAAAATTTATTTTATATTATATCTATACAATTTTTAACACATTATACTTAATTTTTTATTATTATTAATTTTAATAAAATGGTTGGAGGCCATCTTGGCCATGGCCTGGCCAAAATGGCCTCCAACCAAACATGGCCTTAGGCTTGCACACTTCTCTCATTTGATAGTGCATGGATTTGGCTTTTGTTGCTCCACTCCATAGAAAACTTCTAATAAGCTTCTCTTTGGAATCAAGAACCCCGGCAGGAACATAAGTATTTGAAGTGCATAAACAAGCAAAGATGAAAGGTTACTATTTATCAATTTTACTCTTCCAGCATATGAAAGATATCTTACTCCCCAAGTAGAGATCCCGCTTCTAAATTTGGAATTATGTCAATGAAGTCAAAACTTAATTGTTCAATGTTTGATTAGTGTTTATCCTTCCTACATTCCAAACCTTCATTTTGGAAACTTTTTTTTGGGGGGAAGAATTGATTCCGAACCTTCTTTTAATGACAATCTTCCTACTTCTAGATGTGGTTTTGCCGAAGATACTTCTCCATATTCACTAGCTATCCTATTGAGGCACAATATCTATCAAGAATGCTCTTCAAACAAGCAGCACTTGTAAAGGTAGCCTTAGCAAATAGAAGTCATCCGCAAACATAAGGTCGGAGTGGGCAGGTCCCTTAGCTAATACCCAAATGCTTCTAATATTACCCCACTGCATTGCTTGTTGAATCATGCTATTGAGCAAGGAATGAAAAGGTAGGGCTAAAGGGGATGTCCCTATCCCAATCCTCTTCTTGCCAAGATCCACTATGACATATTGCCATTTAAAAGTAAAGCATATCTCAACCCTCGCACACACATTCTAATCCACTTGCACCACTGACCTGGAAAGCCTATATAACTAAGCAGCAGTCCAAGTCATCCCAATTTTGTCACAGGCATGTTACATATAAGCTTTAACCACTATGTAGCCATCCTTAAATTCAATAGTTTGCATTCTATGAATCTTGTCATGTGTTAGAATATTATTATCTACAATCCGTCTCCCAGGGATAAAGGCTCCTTGCATGGTAGCTACTAGGGAGGCAATAAGTTCTTTTGAGCCTTGCACCATTACTTTGGGAATAGCTTAGTTGATGGTAGAAAGCAAAATTATATGTTCGAACTATTTAGAATGTTCAAAGTTGCTCACTTTAAGCAATCTCTTCAGGGATAAGGCAAATCATTTATGCTCCAGCAAAGAGGATAAATATAATTTTCCCTGTAAAGGGAAGATCCGGTTGGGTTTCTATTTGTTGGATGTAACCATATTTTGTATGCGTTCTCCCCCATATAAAAGGGGAAGAGTCTGTAATTGTAAGTGTTGTTGGTTACAGCTGAGTGGAATAAAGGTTTGAAACTTGCAACTTCATCTTCCCCACCTTGTTCTTTTCCTATTCTTTCATCCCTATTGAACAAGTACTGTATTAGAGAGAACTTTCAGAACAGCCACAAAAACTTCCAACTGAATCTTCAATCTGAAGTCTTTTCTCAAGGGACCTTCAGTGAAAACTCAAACCACCTAGTACCCCAAGAGGATTATGGATCACCAAGAATTAATTATCATAATATTGATTATTTCTTGTTTGTCGATATAACAAAATTACCCTTCATATATGCTGTTATCAGGTCAAATGCTCATATAGTGATGAAAAGGTGATGATCTGGATCCACCATCTCCATTCAATGGTAACCACTATTTAAAAAATTTAAATCAAAGGCACTACTTAAGACTATAAAAAGTGAATATATAAGGAAACATCTGCACGTAACACATCCATAAATTTATTCTACTGAGACACTTATTAAGATAATTCATAGAAAACATCCACATTTTATACGCATAAAGTGTATAAATAAGGTGAGATGGATCTAATCTAAACCTGTGTTTTGTACAATCATCTTAACCCTTCAATATAAAGCAGTGCAAGATCAATTACATTTATCATAAAATTCGGATAGGCAACGAGAATGTAAAGCCCAGCATCCTAGCTTTTAATACTTTAAATTCCACTCAGATTTTAATTTCCCTTTCCTTTGTATCCTCTTTTTGACATCTGGATATTCTATTATATTAGCCTTTGGCATAATTTGTTTGCGGCATTTACAGACATGAGCCAAGTTTATTTCGGGGAGGAACAGAAGACTTCAGAAAGAAATGCATACCCTCCAAAACCAGCCCTCATGTCCATAACATTACGAATGTTCATTTCCTTCCAACGAAAAACACGAATATAACCTTCAACAATGTCATTCCAGAATTTTGTCTCTGCCTTGAAGAGCTCATTTTTTGCTATGTACGCATCCATCTCCATTTCTTGAAGTCTATTTGGTGGGTTATGTAGGCGAGCCGGCCATGATGTAATATTTGCAGCAAATCCATTCTCAGGGAGTCGGGTAATGCATGCTTTGAGGTCAACATACCTGCCAAAGAATCAAATTCAGGAAAAAAAATTGCCAGTACCAAAAGATGTATTCTCAAATAAGTACTCCTTCAAATTCCCAGAATTGTTCCTATACATAAAACAACAAAGGTGACAATTTACATAGACTATTACACATATAGTCTTATCAACCAAGTGAGTATATGAAAGCCATTAATTAAAACCCTTTCTCCATCTGGATGATTATTATGTCAATAATAACAGCCTAATATGTCGTAAAACAGAAACAACAATATATAAGTTCTTTGCTAGTGAGTAACCACTGTAACAAAAAGGTAGTGCATTATTGTACCAGACACTATTGGGGTCATCTTCTTGATCACATAGTGGAGGTTGCATGTCAGGACCACGTTTCAGATAGCATGAGTTGTTTAAAGGCTTCTGCCATATAGCAACATACCCCTCTTTTTTTACAAGCTCCCAGCAAATTCGTGTGGTAAGGTTCTCCATCTCTAAATTAAATCAAAGAGGTACGCTCCTTAGCAGAGTATGCAAAAAGATAATAATAGGGCCAATTGGAATGTACAGTTATAAGAAATGAAGAACATTACCTTCTCAAGGGGAACCACTAACCAACTACTCTAGTTATTGTAAAATATAACACTTACAATGAAAAACACATGATGCTTTCAATACGAATATATGGTGGACACAGTTCTTTTAACTCTATTTAAGTGTTTTTACAATTCAAAATAAGATGTTAGTAATTGACCACTTGACCTTGAGGTTTAATAACTTCTTTTCATCAAAAAGCCTATCATGACACGCATGTTATATGAGAAGGATTCAAAGGATCAAAATATAGGGAAGCAAAAAGTTAAGAGATCATCATTTTCATCCAAGTCATCAGAATTATAACTTAAAGAGGACCTCACACTTTAAAATATGACCAATGAAATGAAAAGAAACTACAAAGTCAAGCTTATCCATTATACAATTATGGGCAACAAGAGCAGGTACAAAACATAGGTCCTATTGTTGAACATTTTATATAGGGTAAATAGCAATTGGTCCTCTTACTTGCCCTTATGTGCATGAAGGTCCCTTTAGTTTTCAAATTAAACGGATTGGTTTATTAATTTGAGTAAAACTGTAAATGGGTCTTTTTTTATAATGAACGTTACTTTTAAAGCACAAAAAGTCAAAAACCTATGAATAAAGTTATCTTTACAATAACGTTGAGTTAGAAGCTTCGTTAGACGATTGTCACTATCAAGAAAAACTATAAAAACTACTGTTCACTATAGAAGTAACATTCATTACTTAAAAAAGACATATGTGCACTTTTACTCAAATTGATGGACCAATCTACTTAATTCAAAAACTAAAGGACATATATGTACACAAACTAGAGGAACCCAAATGCTTATATATATATATATATATTCAAAACATGGATCATGAATAAAAAGTAGAAAGCAATCCAAATAATCATTATCGAAAAACTTATTGGCCATCCTAAAGTTTTCTTAGTACATAAAATTGATAGTAGCATACACATCATGGACGTGTATAACTAGTTAAATTCATAAGCAGTCGCCAATTGTGACATCAATTTTTTGTTTTTTAAGTGAGAACATCTAGCACAAAAATAAGCCGAGTTCGAGCAAGTCAGTAAATATTTGAACTCAAAATTGTCAATTTTTACTTTCTCGCACTCAAATCAACTTTGAGTTGAGTCAACCTGACTGGATCTTTTTTTTTTTAATTTGAGCCACCTCGAAGTAAATTTCGACTTGGCTTGAAATCAAAAGCATAATTGATATATGTGCATTTAACATAGCCACAATCTAAATAAGACGGAATATTAAGAGCTGCATATTTGAAAGCAATTTTGAGAATATTTATCTATGCAATATAACTAATAATTAATTCATTAACTTATTTCGAAGCAAATGGTTAAATACCTATGTTCATTAAAATTACATATTAAGCATGCTTTTAAATGTATTAACACCAAGATGACTTCTCTAGTAATTCAAAGGAGAGACCATTTATTTTTATATCGAAGGAGAGATCATATACGATTAGACTACAAAGGTTTTGATTTGAATCCTTATACTTTCCCTTTAGTAATTGACGAGTTGACTAAATATATTCAAGAAGAGATTTTATTGTGAATGCTTTTGCTAATGATGTAGTTTTAAGTTTAGAGACTCGTGAATACTCAAAAAAAGAAGTTGGAACCTTGGAAAAGCAATGGAGCACCATACAAGTGAAAAGATTCAAATTGAGTAGAATTACAAAAGAGTACATTGAATGTTTGATGATCCTGAAGGAAAAAGTATGAATTTCATAAGACAAGATGAGAATAATCTCATCATGCAAGAACTATAGAAGAGGATGTCAATTGCACAATCAAGGCGGGATGGTTAAAATGAAGGAGTGAGACAAGCATTATGCGAAAGAAAGATACTAATCAATGTAGGAAAGTAAAATAACGTACTAGAAAATATGAAATGCCTTACCAATCATGACAAGAAAAATGCAGCTCTAATCTAATCCCAACTAAAAGCAATCCCAAATATTGTTAGAAATATCAATATTAAATAACTAATCCATGAGTACATCTAGTTTGATGGTCACCCCTCCCTACAAGTCTAAAACAATCAACAAACAACTTCTTACAACAGCAGAAAGGTGTGATGCAATGTATTCACAATACCACCTTCGTTGACAACGTTGACTTCCCAGTTGAGTTTGGATGTTTAAAGCTTGTACTTTAACATATTTTCACTTTTTTCATTTTGCTTGAGCAAATTATGTAGGTGAGGAAATATACATGTAAGAAATATAAGTAGTTTTTTTGGGCTTCAACAGGTGAGAGAATGAGGGATATATATATATATATATATATATATATATATATATAATTACAAATATTAGACATCCTATTTGGCCAACCTTTCATGGATCAAACCAACTTGAACCAGATTTCAACCATCAGATTGACCTCAACTGGGCCGACATCCATTTTCCAACTAGGCCAACATTTGTCTAATAAGGCCAGCTTCTATTACTTCATTCATATGAAGGACTTCCGATTGGGCCAACATTTTAACCAACTTCAGTTATGGGCTTGGAGTCTCACGAGAAGGCCAGCATGAGTTCCACTTCTAGCAATGAATTAATTCCAGACAACAATCACATTTTAGCCATAATATGCTAGAGTATCAATTCAGCGGGAGTGTTCAGTTATTTTTTTTGTTTTTGGAAAAGTGCAGGCTAATGTTAGCTTGGAGATGATTCTAGAGAGGAGGGCACCAAACATGTATAGGAGGGGATTGTATACGCCATCTCCCACAAGTTTGATGCTCAATCGAGGGATCGTCAATAGGGTTTGAGTCCCTTTATCTCTCCATTTTATTTCTTATTTCGTTTTATTGCGTTTTCCCTTATTATCCACTTTTTTGGATGTGCTTCATCTAGTTCTTCTATGTTTAATCTTGTATCCGCTTATTTATCACATCTTGGAACCATATATGAACTTATATCTTATTATGGCTCTGTTTACTTATTCAATGTGCTGAAATCTAATCTTACAGTCCTGTGGATGCTTTGAGTTTGTCATTAAATTAGCTACATGCATGGTTAGAAACTTGTCATTGGCTGTTTACTTCCAGTATTCTAGCAGAGTTTTCTATTTCCTGCACTTGCTTTTTGTTAAATTACTCCCAAATGATAACTTTCTCTTGTGCATGATGTTGATGCAAATGTTGTGATGCGCAGATGAGATTTTTTATCATGTATAGGGCTGTTTATAGCATTGTCCGTGTGGAGATCTCATTTCATTGGCATCTATAACAGTTATTAGTTAGGTTTTCCCCTTGCAGGCACATCATAGCCCGACTGCTGTCTAAATCATATTTGGTATTAAAACAAGTTTTCTTAATGATTTTTCAGCTATAGAAGATCCTTGCTTCAAAACACTACCTATATCCTTTTGCATTAATTGCACTACTAACTCGCTTATTTATTGACGCATATTCACACGCCAACTACCTTGTAAACCATGATGATAAGAGTGGTTATCCTTGTCCCTCCTAGGATCCCACTAATTCACTAGTCGCGACATCAACCATAAAAGGATCCTATGATGAATATGTGGCCCTTTGTCACTATGAATATGAAGAAAATCAACATTGTGGGCCTATTGATCATCTTGTGGAGGATGATATCACTTGGAGGGTGAAGTGAGACCTCAACCTCTAATGGATTAAACCCAAAAGTAACTTTTGGGCTAATCCACTAGATAATCCAAGGGATAAAATCCAAAATAATTTTTGGGCAACTTTTGGTCAGATGTTAGGGCTGCATAGCATTTATAATATAATAGATGTGTATTTCATGTCAAATCAAAACACATTTTGACAAAGTCAAGCATAACACGAACACAATAGAAATAATTCGGGTTGACTTCATGTCAAGTGAAAATTCAATTGGATTATGAGCGATTTTCTAGTTTCAATTATTTTTGTCAACCCAAGAAACATGTGAATAGTAAAAGAGTGGTACCATTTCCATCTTAACAAAAAAAGGGTGGTATCCTTCCACATCCATCCCAAATGCGATAAGAATATGTTGTTTATAAAATTTTATTGATTCAAGAAAATGAAACATAAACAAAAGATTTCAGGCCACCTATTTGAAACTAGTACCTTTCCATGCCTCTTGTTGGGCCTCTTCATGCTTATAAACAGGTTGTGCTGCCCATGCAAAATATCCCCCGGCTCTAAGCATTCGGTTAACCTCAAGAAGCAAGATACCATCTGCAACAGGAGAATAAACTTAACCACAGTTTTGAGATTACCACAATAGAGGAGATTAAGAAGACATGGAAAAAATGCATGATTTCTATATCAGCTAAAAATACTCAAGATTTTCAAATAAATTTAAATCATATCACCAATGATAATTGGTTTAAGTAACATTTCAATTATTTTGAGTTGAACTAATGCGTTCTTCGCCATTCATTTATAATTTCTTTTTCGTAAAAATACTATTGTTAGAAGCTTCCATAAACAAATTAGTAAAAAGAATAAGAATAAAAAATATATCAGATACTATTTACCTTAGAGCTCCTTAAAGGAAAGAATGCCTTTTAGATAATGAGCTTCATTTAACCTTTGTAACCTATAGCGAACACCCATGCATTTTTCTTTGAATCTATTATAGTCATAGAAATCAATTGCCCGAAACATCCCACTGGCTAAGAATGTAGCAGCTATCATGCATGTTAACAATCAAATTAAAAAATGGCCGAAGAGATTTTGAAGCAAGTTCTTACGTGTAATACATCAATGCGAGTATTAAGCTCTAGTGAAGAAGATCCAGCATTGAAAAGATTATGAAAGACATATTAACGATAACGTTCACAATACAAACCACCAAAACACAGGCAGGCTAGAATCATGTATGCATCCTCTAAACTGTATGTTAAAAAAGAAATAAATAAACATAGACCTTGTGAGGTGTGCATTTTTGCCATAAAATTGCGTATAAAATTGTTAATGAAAGTAGTCAAACAAGTAGAACAAGTAAAAAAAGAGCAAGACAAAGTATGCTTTCATAATAGAAAGAAAAAGTTAAACAGATCAATAACCATTTAGAAAAAAGTCATACAACTCGAAAAAAAAAACAGAAGTGCACATTTTATCACTTTTTTAGACAACCATGGCTTTTTGTGACCATGCGTGAATCCCTGGAAACCATGCAGAAGAATGCTACTGAAAGCAGTGGAGACTATACTTTCCCACAAGCAATAAAAAGATTAAAGGAACATTTTCATAGTTTTCCTTGATTCATGAATCATTTCAACCGTGATGTGCATGAAGCAGAAATGTTACAATAATAAGTTTAGCTTACCATCACGAGTCCAGTTTATTCGGCATCTTGAGCAATGAATTAGATCAAATGCTTGGCTTGGATACAGCAAACGATGTGTTGCAAAAGCTGCAACCATGGCAGGTACACCACGTTCAAGAGCAAACTGAATTTGGTTCTCATGAACATCTTTTGGAGCTATTGACATAGTTAGGACATCTTGTGAGAGTAAAAAAGCACCAAAACTTGCTACCCCACACCCAACATCCAAGACAACTCTTGTATGATTCCCAAATCTAATTTCTGGGACCATCTGAACCAATTAAGAAATGAGATATCGAAGAGGTTACAATGAATGCAAGCTTTGTGTGAAACAATAGCTTATATAAACATGCAAATCATAAAACCTCAGACATTTGGTCCAAATATTTTTCTGCTCCATGTATAAACTGCGTACCGCCACCAGGAAATTTGAATTTTTCCTTTTCCCTTATAATCCAATTTTGCCCTCCTTTGTCTTCAACCAAGCGCGTGTGCGGCACATTGCTAAACCAGACCTGCAAACAAATTAAAAATGAGTTTAAGGTCTTTAGAAAACTAAAAATAAGAATGATAACTCGTATGTGATGTGTCACTAACATTTAATTATGAAGTAAACATCAAGTAATAACAAAGCACTAAAACCATGAGAATTAAAAAATAATTAAAATTAAAATAAAACATGTGGTATGTATAACATGCAAAGCATACTAGTAGAAAGGACATTTAGGTGTATGTAAGTGTTATAATCTTAAACATATTATTCAAGGAAACAATGATATAGATGAGAATGAGACTGGCAATTGAGTAACTTAAATAGAGAAGTGCCTTTGAAGTATAATGTGATAAAAGAACATGGTGGAAACATGAAGAAAAAAATTTATAAACATTGATCAAACGTATTTATCCGACAGTATTTGTTAAGGTGAAAGAGTTTACCTTCCTACTGCAGCGCTACATTTCGTGGCTCTTCCAATGAAATAGGAATTTGTGACATGAAGAAGTGCACAATAATTAAGAGAAGTCATAGGGGCAATGATAATAATATTTACGGGTAGATGGCGTCACCCTACGCATGTGAGCTGGACATGAACAAATTCACAAAAATGATTCTTTCTTTTTTGGGGAGGAGAGGGGAGTGGAAAGACTAGATTTCTGTGAAAAGGGTATGCTTGAGACCGACAGACCGATGTGAATTACTCAATTTAGTGCTATCAAATCATGTGGCTATGATGGCAACTAGAGAATTTTGAGTAAATGGGTAAGAAAAATTTATGGGTTTAAGGTTTGTGACATAAGACCACCCAACTTTCTACCCAAAGTTGAAATCAGTTCACTTTCGTGAATTCAGAAAAGGTAATTTTATTTCATTCAATGGAGTAATTAATATTAATATGCTCTACTACCATAAATAGGAGAGTCCACAATACCATAGCTCTAAATTGATGATGTGGGACAAAAAACAAAATCTACTAAAGCCATGCTAAGCCTAATTGACTTAATCAAATACAAATCTCCAAAGAATCATAATCACCCTTTCCTCATTTCTTCCCTAGCTTCGATTGAATATCTGAACTCATCGATCCTAGTTCTCTAATTAATGTATAATTTCTTCCCTCCAAATTTTCAATTATCATTGATTCACCTTTATGCTCAATTGGATCCTCTCGTCCATTAAATTGAGTAAATTCTAATTTACTTTCAATCTAATTTCGATTCAGTAAGTTAAAAGAGTTTACTAGTGAGAATTCAAATTATTGATCGTTCCATAATAAATTTTAGATTAATCATGTTATCTTCTGCAATAATTTGCCAAAATATAATTCTTAATCTCAAAAATGCATTTGTTCCACATTAGATGCTTGTGATCATGGTGCAGACATGCAATGCAACAAAGTTTATTTCCATCAATCTTACATACAATGCACTGATAAATATCAACACTGATAAATAGAAACTCATCCATAAATGGAGTCCATAAATTTGCAATCCAAACCAAATAAAGGAACCCCTAGTAATTGATAGAGTTCATGCACGATGCTCTCCAACCTTTATATCAATAAACTCAGACTTCCTACATATTATCAGCCTTATCTCAACAAAAACAAAAATTTGTGGCTCTCCAAAATGTCAAGACTATAGTGCATCAATCAAGACGAACTCACAACTACCTTACCCAACGACAATCTCTCTTTTTTAAAGTTCATTTGTGAAATGTTATTTTAGCAAATTTAAGTCATGTGTTGTCATCTGCGAATGACGTAAATTAAAGTCATTTTTTTTATTGAGATTTATGCAGTGTTGAAGTGGTCAAAAATAATGAACAAGCCTTGAAAATCAAGAGAAAGTTAATTAAAGATCAATTTTATTATTTATTATTTGTATTTTAGTAGAATTATTATAATATTATATTTATAGTGCTAAGATCACTTAGGGCATCATTGTAGGTTGACCAGAATGTATTTGAATTGAATTGAATTGAGTGAACCAACTAATATTTGAGTTTGCAGGTCTGTTATCTTCAATAAATCAATCAAAAAATCAACTTGTTTGATCGATCAGTTAATCAATCAAAGGTCTTTGATCGATCAACTGACTGATCAGAGTAGTCTGAAATGGACTGTTGAGAATCCAACAGTTAGTTATTTGATCAATCAGCTGATCGATCAAATGCAATTTTGAAATAGTTTTACTAACCGTTAGAGACCTTTTCTATATAAATGATTGAGATATTTTGAGGCATCTTCTTCATGATTATTGAACAACTTTCACTTTCATTTGATGAAAGAGAGCTGAGGTGATTAAAAAGTGACCAAAGCAATTGATTGAAGATTAAAAATTGATTAAAGCTCTCAAGTGCTCATAGTTGATTCAACTTCCTCCAAGTACTTCAAGGTATCAATCCTAAGAAGGAAAGAAGTATTTCAATTTGTGTTAAATTGTAAAGTCTTGTATATTGGAATTGGTTTTCTTAATCCTTCACTTGATTGTCAGGAGGGCTCTTAGTAACATCTAGAGAAGGTGAGATTTGATTACTTCATTGTATTGAGGAGGGCCTTTATAGTAAGATAGAGGAAGATTAAATTGTACAGGTTTCTCCACTTTTGACTAAAAGAGTATTTTATTATAGTTGGATGGTTAGATTGGGTTGGGGTAGACATAGGCTCAAAATTGAGCTGAAGCATATTATAACTTTTTCCTATTTATTTACTTGTATTTTTATTATTGCTTCCACTTGTGTTTATTGTTCATCTCATTGCTAACTTAATATTAAATTGATTGTGCTATAGCTGTAATCAATTAAATATATATATATATATTAAAATAAATTAATTTAATTAAAAGTCTATTCACTTGCTATAAACCAATTCCTAGATCTTACAGATTGATGCCTCAAAACTTCAACTAATTCTTAGTTCATTTGATAGATCAAAAAGTTTGTGAAAATTATAATATGTTAAAATAGTACTTAAATATAATCTATATATTTGAAATCTGTTGGATATATAATTTTGAATACAAATTATAGTATGTAATTTCTTTCGGCAAGCATTCATTATTGAACCTGAGATCAAATCAACCTAATTTTTTATTATATTCAACAAGTTAGCTAGTCTATATTTCAATTTATTGTCTAATTTAATCGTTTTGATATTAATTCGATTCCATAAATTGTTAACATATTATTATTCAATAAAATACTAAACTAACTCAAAAATAAAATTACGTAGGCATTATTAGATCATGTTACGACGATTAATGCCTCAAATTTTTAGCTAAATCGAATTCATTTGATAGGTTAAAAAAATTGTAAAAATAATAATACATTAAAATCGTATTTGAATATAATTTATATATATTTGAAAACAGTGTTTGAACATGATTTATGAAAATGAAATTCTATCCAAATATGATTCAAACTGTTAAAATTGTATTTCAATACAATTTTAGGCGCAACAACTGCACACATCACCAAAATTGTATTTAAATAGAATTTTGATATATGTAGCTGCACAAAATGACAAAATCGTATATGAAAGTGATTTTAGCAAGGGCGTCATTTGCACACCGTTCTATACGGCAAGCACAAGTGCATGCAATCCTTTCTCTTTTAATATAACCATCAACTTTATTTCCTTCTCACATAAATCACAACCTAAAAATTAATTTTATTTTATTTCATACCATACAAAACGATCCAATCTGCTAAAATATATCATTCCCAAATGGACCTTAAAATTGTGGTTTCTTTACAAATGGACATCTGGTAAACAAGGACCAAAACATCTTCTTAAACTCCAACCTACCAATTTCATCTATAGTCCCTAGATGAGTTTTTCTTTAGAAAATTTAGCAAACCTTCAGGAAAACGACAGAAGCAATCGCAAAATTATTGCTTCATCCTAGGAAGTCCTTAATTCCATATTCAAAGCCCATAATTCCCGAGTAAAAGATCATTTCTACCTCGTTGGTTCTAACAAGAAGCAAGAAGACGGATCAGAAAATACCTCATCTCTGCTTCTGGGCCAGGGGATTGGTTTCTTGTACTTCTTTGGCGCTGGAACTAGACAATTCAAACGCTTCCCCATGTCCGGGCAATGCCGCTCGAACCTCTCCCCTCTCTCCGTCGAACTCAGCTTTCTGATCTCATCCTCGTTATCAAGACAAGGAATGTACTCTTTCATACTCTCCGGGCAAAGCCGGAACTTCTCAATCCTAACCCTAACCCCGGTCATCCCCTCCACCTCCGTCTTGTTACCCGCCGCAACTGGTGGTTCCTCTTCAGCCAGATCCTGACCGAGCGGACCCGCACCAAAGTCCTCCCTCATTGTCCCGTTCTCGTCCACGATCCCGACACTGTCTGGCACCGCAGAATGCGGAGGCGGTGGCGGAGATACTGAGAGGTCATGTAGTGGCGCATTGAGCAGAGGAGGAGCAGAGGAGGGGGAGGAGGACGCTTCATCCGTCATATTAACATTCGGAGAGACAGCGACGGACTGGCGAGTAGCGCCGCCGGAGGGGGGATCCGGACTGCGGTTGTAAAAGATGAGTTGGGGATAAAAGGATCCATCGGACCATTGGAGGCCAACATAGAAGGAGGCGAGGCAAGCGAGGAAGAAGAAGGAGATCTTCGTAATGGAAGATAACTTGAAGAGATCCTTGAGCTCGCCGGCAGATTTCATGGCCTGGCTGTGCTCGATGCTCCACCGGAGGAGAGGCGGAGAGGAGCGAGCACTCGGCGTGAGGCGCACGATATCTCGTGGATCACTGGCCAATTTGTAAAGTTAACCGGTTTTATCGGAGAATTTATTAATTTGTAAAGTAAACTCCATTTAACTTTAACTTCAAAAAAAAAATTACACTCAGATATCTGAATTTATTGCTTAATAATTTATAGGTCTATTTTTTAAAATTTAACATCTGGTCCTTTAATTTTAATAAATTATCAAATGAGACTTTTTTTATTTTTTATTGTTACTTTTTTTTAAATTATCATTATACCCCTCCCCCTCCCTCTCTCCTCCCAATCCACAAGTGGCCTCGCGCGCCGCTGTTGGCGGATCCGACGGCCGCGCGACGTGCGCTGAATCGGGAGGAGAGAGAGAGAGGGAGAGGTATAATGATAATTTTAAAAAAAATTAATAATAAAAAAAAACTCATCTCATAAATTATTAAAACTCAAGGACCCTGATGTTAACGTAGATTTGTGCGTTATTAAGTTTTAAATTCAAGAACTTGAAAGTAATTTATCAAAAAAAACTACTGAGAAGTTCCTATTATTTACTTATAATTATATTTTAATTTAAATTTTTAAAAATTTCTTAATTAATATTATAGGTACTTAATAGAACTCTATTTTACTTTACTTTTAAATTAATTATAGGAAAACTATGGGGGAATTTATCAGTAGTTCGCTAAAAAAATCTAAATCAAGTTGTTATTTATATTTTGAGTTTAACTTGAATTTCGAGTTGATTCGAGCTAAATAATTAATTTTTGTAGTAAATAAAATGTGTTTGTGGTACTATATGCATCGCATATAACTATGTCATTGAAAATTAAATGTGTATATGAACATAAGCAACTCAATTTCTCTCATGAATACTCTAAGTCTAGCGATTGTCAAAGAATTTTAAGTTTCAAGCAAAATCAGCAGCCCCATTTAGCGAAAGAAGATGGTCGTTTTTTTCTTCTACTAATCGATAACTCCTTTCTGTTCTTTAACTCTCTTGTTTCTTCCTCCCAAACGAAAATTGAAAGGGGTTGAGGCATGAAATTAAGTGACATTTTTTGTAAAATTGAAGGAATAATGAAACGAAATATTTAGATTACAGGCTCAAGGGTTACAAACATAATTATACAGGTTATTGCAAATAATAAGAAAGTGCATCAGCATTATGCTTGTGAGAGGGACAGGTATAATTGTAGGTATTACATTAAAACGCAATCAAATGTCTCTAATAGATCGTCAAATACCATTTTGCGATTGAAATACGTCAACATGGCAAATATTAGGTGTGTAATCACAGTATTATGTTAAAAAACCTTCATATAGATAACATTAAAGTCAAATTGTATATATTCTCTTCAAATAGAATAAAAAATAATTGAATACTCACGCAATTGCTTGTATTCAGTTAAAATAATTTATTATGTAATGAATCGTACTCTAAATACTTGTACTCCACTTGAATTCAACGTACTACAAAGAATAACTGCAAAAGAATCACTATTCAACTCAAATTCATTGATATATCATAAAACAGACCCTAAAAGATTCCACTCTTAAAATTGATCAACATACTACAAATAGATATGTAATCATATGTATTACATTAAAATACGATCAAATATCCCTAATAGATCGCCAAATATCAATTTTCGATTGAAATACATCAATATAGCAAACATTAGGTTTGTAATCAGACTATTATGTTAATAAATCTTCATATAGACAAGATTAAAGTCAAATTGCATACATTCTCTTCAAATACGATAAGAACTAATTGAATACTCACATAATTGCTTGTATTCAGTTAAAATAATTTATTATGCAATGAATCATACTCCAAATACTTGTACTCCACTTGAATTCAATGTAACGCAATGAAGAGCTGCAAACATCACTATTTAACTCAAATTCATTTATACATCATAAATCAGACTCTAAAAGAGTCTATTCTCTTAAAATTGATCAATATACTGACAAATAAATATGTAATTATATGTATTACATTAAAACACAATCAAATGTCCCTTAATAGATCGTCAAATATCAATTTTCGATTGAAATACATCAATATGACAAACATTAGGTGTGTAATCACAGTATTATATTAAACAACCTTCATATAGACAAGATTAAAGTCAAATTGCACATATTCTTTTCAAATACATTAAAAACTAATTGAATACAAACACAATTGCTTTTATTTACTTAAAATAACTTATTATGTAATGAATCATACTCTAAATACTTGTACTACATTTGAATTCAACGTAATGCAATGAAAAACTGCGAAAACATCACTATTCAACTCAAATTCAATGATATAACAAAAATCAGATCCTAAAAGAGTTTATTCTCTTAAAATTGATCAATATAGTGACAAATAGATGTGTAATTACAGGTATTACATTAAAACGCAATCAAATGTCCCTAATAGATTATCAAATATCATTTTGCGATTGAAATACGTCAATATGGCAAATATTAGCTGTGTAATCACAGTATTATATTAAAATACCATAATATAGACAAGATTAAAGTTAAATTGCATATATTCTCTTCAAATAGAAAAAAAAAACTAATTGAATACTTACATAAATGCTTGTATTCTGTTAAAAATAGCTTATTACGTAATGAATCGTACTCTAAATGCATGTACTCCACTTGAATTCAATGTAATTCAATGAATAGCTACAAATAAATCATTAATCAACTCAAATTCATTGATATGTCATAAATCAGACGCTAAAAAAGCCTAATCTCTTAAAATTGATCAATATACTGACAAATAGATGTGTAATTATAGGTATTACATTAAAACACGATCAAATATCCCTAATAGATCGTCAAATATCAATTTTCGATTGAAATACATCAATATAGCAAACATTGGATTTGTAATCAGAGTATTATGTTAAAAAACCTTTGTATAGACGAGAGTAAAGTCAAATTGCATATATTCTCAACAAAATACAATAAAAACTAATTAAATACTCACATAATTGCTTGTATTCAGTTAAAATAACTTATTATGCAATGAATCGTACTCTAAATACTTGTACTCCACTTGAATTCAACGTGATGCAATGAATAGCTGCAAAAATATCACTATTCAACTAAAATTTAATTATATTCATAAATTAGACCCTAAAAGAGCCTATTCTCTCAAAATTGATCGACATACTGACAAATAGATGTGTAATTATTGGTATTACATTAAAACGCAATCAAATGTCTCTAATAGATCGCCAAATATCAATTTTTGATTGAAATACATCAATATGGCAAACATTAGGTGTGTAATCACAGTATTATGTTAAATAACCTTCATATAGACAAGATTAAAGTCAAATTGCATATATTCTTTTCAAATACATTGAAAACTAATTAAATACTCACACAATTGCTTTTATTTCTTAAAATAACTTATTATGCAATGAATCATACTCTAACTGCTTGTACTTCATTTGAATTCAACGTAATGCAATGAAAAGCTTCAAAAATATAACTACTCAACTCAAATTCATTGATATATCATAAATCAGACCCTAAAAGAGTTTATTCTCTTAAAATTGATCAATATACTGACAAATAAATGTGTAATTATAGATATTACATTAAAACGCAATTAAATGTCCCTAATAGATAATCATATATCATTTGTCGACTGAAATACATCAATATAGCAAATATTAGGGGTATAATCTGGGTATAATGTTAAAAAACCTTCTTATAGACAAGATTAAAGTCAAATTACATATATTCTCTTCAAATAGAATAAAAACTATATGAATACTTACATAAATGCTTGTATTCAGTTAAAAATAGCCTAATACGCAACGAATCGTACTCTAAATGCCTGTACTCCACTTGAATTCAATGTAATTCAATGAATAGCAGCCAAAAAATTATTATTCAACTCAAATTCATTGATATGTCATAAATCAGACATTAAAAGAGCCTAGCCTCTTAAAATTGATCAATATACTGACAAATAGATGTGTAATTATAGGTATTACATTAAAACGCAATCAAATGTCCCTAATAGATCACCAAATATCAATTTTAGATTGAAATACATCAATATGGCAAACATTAGGTGTGTAATCACAGAATTATGTTAAACAACCTTAATATAGACAAGATTAAAGTCAAATTGCATATATTCTTTTTAAATACATTAAAAACTAATTGAATACAAACACAATTGCTTTTATTTACTTAAAATAACTTATTATGTAATGAATCATACTCTAAATACTTGTACTTCATTTGAATTCAATGTAATGCAATGAAAAACTGCGAAAACATCACTATTCAACTCAAATTCATTGATATAACAAAAATCAGACCCTAAAAGAGCTTATTCTCTTAAAATTGATCAATATACTGACAAATAGATGTGTAATGACAGGTATTACATTAAAACGCAATCAAATGTCCCTAATAGATCGTCAAATATCATTTTGCGATTGAAACACGTCAATATGGCAAATATTAGCTGTGTAATCACAGTATTATATTAAAAAACCATAATATAGACAAGATTAAAATCAAATTGCATATATTCTCTTCAAATAGAATAAAAACTAATTAAATACTTACATAAATGCTTGTATTCAGTAAAAAAAAAAAAAAAAATGCTTGTA
>JAEMOT010001746.1:190243-220911 GCA_019297695.1 Apostasia ramifera | reverse complement strand
GAAGTAAAATAATATTTTTTTATATTAGAATTTGTGTAGAATGATTAAAAAATTTTATTTATTGTTATTATTATTATTATTTTTTAAATTAGTATTATTTTGGTCTTAATTTGGTCCTGATTTAGTCATCGCGCCAAACAGGGCCTTAATTAATTGTTAAGGCATGAGTTACGATGATCGCAACTTGCATCAAAAAAAAAAAAGACACCATGCACCTTTTACCTGTTCATGAGAATTATATAAAAATTATTAATTTCTTATGAAGAGAAAAAGTGGTAGCAGATAGTAAAAAATAAAATCAAATATGTCATTTATGTGACGCTCGTGATTAAAGAGAGTGGAGAGTGATCGCCGGGTGATGTCCTAAGAGAAAAGAAATCACTGAGGTAAAGTATGGCTCCTGGCAGGCTTCTAGGCCGTGGTGAGAGGGGCACAAGAATGAATCGTCTCACATCGAAAAGAGAGAGATTCTGAGATATATAAGTAGAAAATATGATCAAAGATAATCAAGACCACCAAATGTAATGGTGCTCTTGTCCAAGTTCCAAAATGACCTGAGATATGCTGGAGTATTTTCTGGAAAGGTGAAAAATATTTGTACAACAGCCCAACGCCCTCTCCGTTGATGATTGTTTTTTAAACTAGTACTATTTTGGTATTGATTTTGGCCCTCGCGCCAAACAGAGCCAAGAATCACATGTCCTCCATTAACATGCATCCATGACTATTGCTAGACAGTAATTGTGACGTCCGTGATCATAGTGGGCAGGGAGTGATCGCCAAATAATGTTTTATTAAAAGGAAATCACTTAAATAAAATACAACACATAACAAACTTTTAAGCTGATAAATAGTCGTGAGAGAGGCACAAAAATAAATTATCTCAGATCAAAAAGAAAAGAGAGATCCTAAGCTATATAATGTGATTCCAAATGATAGAGGTGTCTTTTGGGATAAAATCACGAAGCTAATAATGAAAAATTTGTAGTGAAGTGTGCTTAAATTAGAGAAGTACTGGGATAAATTATTTCTTGAAAAGTACTTAAATCACATAGTTCTCTAAAACTAATGCAAATAATATCTTAATATTTTGATCACATGACATATGTTGCAGGCTGTAAGCTAAATAGTTAGCCTCCATTTGTTCATCGCAGGAAGAATCCCTGTGTCAACAATTATGCCTGTAAATAAGTAAAATCTTGATTCAACATTTGATTCAATTTAATGAGCAAATGAATATTTTATTCAGATCCAATGCTCTGATCTATGCATTTGAAATTTAATATTTATTATAAAATTTTTCAAATAATTGATACAACTACATATTGGTGCCTTGCTAACATATTTGTTTTTTTAAGGTATTCACATATCTTATTCTTATATATATATATTTATTTAGTTTATAGCTCGACACTTTAAATTTTTTAAATACAACATATTTATACTTTTTTCATGTTTTTGAATGAATTTTCTTATTATGATTATTTAAAAAAATTTTGCCAAGAAAATGAATTAATACTTTTAAAATATTTTTGTAAATGCATATGTGATATTAATACTTATTATTTTTAAAATGTTCTGAGGGTTAAATTGTAAAATATAATAATAAGAGGTTTAATACACAATTAAAAAAAGTCAAAAGGCATGCGGCTAAAATTTAGATTCTAATTCCTAATATTACTTTTTGACAAAATTATGTACATAAAAATCAATCAATGGTTCTTGTATGTTCTAAAATTAATCGATGTTTGATTGACAAATAAAAACTTAGGTGAGAAGCCTGAATAAACTTGAAATTCAATTTGAAAATCTAATCTGTAGTTGAAAATCTAATCTGTAGTTGATCATGCATCGGACGTGAATTGACTCGATCCAATCTAACTAATTTTTAATCTAATTTAAATGCTAAGTGAGACAAATTTAGATTGAGATCAATCCGATTGAAACCTGACCTGTTAATCTAATCTGTAGTGTAGCATTGAGGAAGAAAAAAAAATGAACTATTAAGGATAAAATATAATTTTAATGATTTACTAACGAAATATTTTTTCAAATAGATTTTGACTGAGTTTTAACTCAAGTGTGTGTATGTATCATTATAATACTTTGAGTATGATATCATAATTATCTAAAGATATCCATGCATAAATAAAGTTAAATGGTATGACATGTAGGTAAATATCAAAAAAAAAAAGAAATGTAGGTAGTGTTATAATTTAGGCTAACAAAATTAATATAATTTACTGTTATATTTATGTTACAATGGATATGATCTTCTAACAAGAACAAAAATTGGAAATAAATGACTAAAATTAAGCACTAGAGATCCAGCGAATCAAATTTGTAGATCACGGACCCATTCATATACAATAATTTATCCTTAAAATTGTTATCAAATTGCACGTAGTAAACCAACTCAATCAGTGCATATATATGAATCTAATATTAAGTGCAAAATGATCAAATTCAAAAATATAATTAAATGTATATTTACTATTACTGTTCTTAGTTTTTTTTTAATATATTCATTGGATATGGGTGCTTTTTGCCCTGTCCACAGCATTTTTTGTCTAATAGTTAGACCAGAGAGATCGTGGACCAAGTAGGAATTAAGGCTGTAAAAATAATTCAAGTTTGCTCAAAAACCCAATCAAATTTTGGGCTTGATTTTAACTCGACTCAAGCTAAAAGCAGTATTAATTAACTCGAGCTTGGTGTTATTTCGAGTTGAGTTCAAGTCAAAATTGGCTTGATCAATATAAACTTGATTCGGCTTAAAAATTTTATTTTCATAAATATATAAATATGTCTATAGATATGCATGTGTTAACACGTGGTTCCTGCGCTGCATCCTGGCCGAACACGTGGCGCCTGTCAGGTTTGTACTTGATTGATTTGATTTGCTGACTCAGCTTCAGGTTTTGCAGGATCCCTGACCCAGGTCAAGCATCGGGCACGAGGTCTTAGTCAAAACTCGCCCTCGACGATCCAGGGTCAACCTCTATAACCTCGGGCACGAGGGTACGAGGTAACGCCTGTCACGATCAACTTCACCTAACCACGCCGCTCTCCGTACGGGCACTCTCTCCAAAAAGAGGTACCAGCATTTAAAGTCATCATCTTCCTCGTACAGCTGCGGACATCCCCAGCAACAGACAAAACGACGAGCAGAGATTGCCCATCACCTTTTCTCCGGAAAACCAGAGTGGAGCTGCACACGCCACATAGCTATAAAAACCACTGAACAGTCCTCCCAAAAGACAGACGGAGATACACAGAGGGATATGCACAATAACAAAAAGAACAGATAGAGAGAAACAAAAAAAGAGCGGAACTCTCTCTCGTCAGGAGGGTCTTTCTTTTGATTGTAACAGTACTCCGGCTGAGGAGCTCCTGTCTTCTTCTTCTTCCTCTTCTCCTTCCTCTTCCTCTTCTACTCTTAAAAGAAAAAAAGCATTGTACAGCCTTCAGGGCTATTCCTTTTTCCCATTAGTGAAACTTCTTCGCTGACCGACCGGTGGACGTAGTGGATTTCCTCCCTGAACCATCTTAAATCCCTGTGTGCTTTTCTGGTTGTTTCGGATTAATCTTCTCCCTGAGCCTCCATTAACAGGTTCGCCCCCCTCTTGCGCGCCGCCGTCTCCCGGAACTCTCTTTCTTTGGTGTTTCTCGGGATCCACACATCCTACGTCAACAGCATGTAATTATGTATACTAAAATTTTTTTAAAAAAATATGCAATATACTCTATTTTGAAGCGGCTCGAGCTTGAATATAACTTTGAATTAAGCTAGCTCGTTTTTAAATGACTCGGTGCTAGAGTAGAGCTATTCAAAGTACGTAGTTTGTTCTCTAGTAAAGCTTTCCAGGTCACGATGCATATCATTAGATTACTCATCGTTCTAAATTGACAATTTTAATTGAAGTCTTCTCTAGTGCTTTATAATGTGTTGATAAAAGGATTCCTCAATATATAATTTTTTCTGACAGTTTTCTTTTCTCATTAACAGATATTAATTATATTTATATAACGAAATAAATAAACAATTTATGTGCAGTATTCATTCAAATTTCACGAATCAGTTTACTGAAATCTTTAACATTTTAAAAACCTCTTTAAATAATTTTCTCAAGTTTTATAATTTTATTCAGTTGGCGCAAATATATTTTAAACTGATAATCGTATTATTTCGATATTTCATGCAACTTAAAATTATATTTTATTTTGACAGTTTTATTTTTTCTCATTTTTAGAGATATTAATTATATTTATTTAATGAAATAAGTAAATCATTTATCTTTAACTATTTAAATTTCACGTAATTTTATTAAATTTTATAATTCTATTCGATCGTCACTTTTTTTGGCATTGGGGACGTAACTACTTAGTTGCTCTAAGGCCGTTAATTCTACTCAAAAATCAAAAATCACTTAAAGTTTGAATTAAATTTTATATTAAATCAAATTTGATTCGATTCAAATGAGCAAATTAATAAATTATTTTTTAGCTCTAGAGTTTTATCAATCTAATTTTGAGACAAAATAGCGATAGATCAAGACGACTCAAAAATAAATCGATTAAAAAATTAAAAAATATTATATATATTTATTTATTTACGTATATATATAAAACTAGATTTAGTTTGTTAGATACTTTAATGAAATGCTTCATTAGAATTTTCATTATGGTCATTCAAGCAATATTTATTGTAGTTTTTTTTTAATTTTACTTTTAAATAATAGATCAAAACAAATTATCATATTTTAAGCTAATTGAACGAATAAATACAATTATACATAATATTTTGCTAAAAGATTAAAAAATGAGTATGATCTAACTTGGATCGAGATCAGATCGAATTTTTTTATTTATTTTTTTGATCGAATTGAGATCAAATCAAAACTTTCAATTTCATCATGAGTCAAGGTCAGATAAGCTCGAGATTGGATTGTTAATAGCCCTATCTTTAGGGTGATAGCTGAGAATGATTCAAAAGTCGAGTGTGACATGACTCAAATGTATATCATTTATTTATAGATCAATGAAAGTTGGTTCTATTTGATTCGCATTTGAGTTCAAGCAAGCTCTTATTTTAATCTAGTTTGCTCGAATCTCCTAATTGAGTGAATATTTTTTATAATTTACTAATTTTATTAAATTCCTATCATTATTAAACTTAATTATTTTAAAAAATAAATACATAATAAATCTTTTTTTTCAAATTTTATTAGAAGAAAGTTGTTCATAGACCCATTGCGGCTGAATATACTCTCTAGAAAGAAACTTATGACCAATTGAACTGATCTTTGTTATTTCAAGTTTAAGTTTTAGTTAGAACTGATCTGAACTGACTGAGTTGCGCACCTACTTAAGTTTGTTTAATTCTACGAAATTAAATCTAGATTCGCCAAATCTTTAACAATTTTGACCGACAAATTCCCTGCATGATTGATCATCATCTTGCATATGTTGGCGACTTCATTGTCGGATAGCACTCTACTGACGAACATATGGTCGGTCAACAATTGATATCGATCAGTCATCCGGCTCACTCTCTTTTATCATCTTCCTCATTTTCTCATACTTAGATCTCTTTCTCCTCAAGGGCTATTAAAATTATTTGAAAAGTTGAAACTCACTTCAAAGTCACTCAAATTTTGAGTAGAATTAAACTCGATTTAAGTCTTTTCGAGTCACATAAAAGACTTGAATTATAATTTGAGTTGAGTTCGAGTCAAGCTTGACTCACTCAAAATTATTTTTGGGTTGACTAGAAATATATATGTTATATATAATTAATGCTATTATAAAATATATCATTGGTTGGATGTGGTGATTAGTTTCATTATTTACATATTGAGCAATTTAAATTCAATTCCTATAATGAGCACACTCTTATTTTTATTTATTTTAATCAATTAAAATAAAATAAAATAAAATAATATTAAAGATAAAATTTATTATTTATATAAGTTAAAATAAAATTTATTTGAGTCGAATAGAAATATATTTCGAGTCAACTCGAACTCAAGTCATTTCAAATCAAGTTAGTTAAGTTAAAAAAATTTAGGTCGAGTTTTGAGTTGCTCAAATTCACCCGTACTCGACTCATTAACTGCCCTACTCCATCTTCTTCTTCTTTTATAAATCTTTACTCTAAAAATCTCTTTTGATTAGAAGTTTGAATTTTAAATAATAAAAAAATATTTTATTTTATAAATTTAATGAAATAATTTTTTGATTTAATATTAAGAATTATATAAAATCTGAAATAAATTAATTCTAATATTTATATTATATTTATATAAAATAAAGTTAATATTTATCGTTGAAATTTGTGTTATATTAAAAAAAAATTAAATCAAATAAGCTCTAAATGAAAATATAAAGTGACAAATTTAAAACATATATTTAAATTTTTAGGTGCAAAGTGTCGAAAACTCTAACTTTGCACACTGCATATAATGTTTTTTCTTTTCTGTTTTATCTAATGACCGCCTATTGAGATCTTTATTTTGACAGCTTTTTTCTTTCTTATTAATTAACAGATAGTGATTATATTTAATTAATAAAATAAATTTATGATAAAATTATTAAATACTAATACATATATATATATATTTATTATTATTATATGTGCCAGTCCATCGTATCAATATTAGAATTAGATGTCACAAATATAAGAGAGAGATTTATCGGGGACGAAGGTGTTGTCTCCGTGGCCAATAAGCGGTGGCTATCGCAATGAATTTAGAGTATATCGATTTATAGTGCTAATAACAAATTAATTTTGTTGGAATATGAGTTAAAATCAATTGAGCTTTATAATTTTAACGCCCATAAGGATCATTCAAATTTTTATTCCTTTTTTTTAATCTCATCGAGAGTAGAGGGGTTTTTCTTACTTGTCCCTAAGTAGAAGAAGAGATGAGATTATTCCTTCCTCCGAACGAAAAGGATCGAGAAATTGATTTGTGCTTTTGGATCGAAAAGTCATAGTACCTTATAATTTTTGTTAAGAATCTAGGTAAAATATTTTGAAAATATAAATTAAAATGTAATTTTAAGTAAATAAAAACCTGCCTTTTTACTATATATATGATTATTTTTATTACATATGTAATAAAATACTTGAAATAATATAAAAAATATCGTTAACGATATGAAAACATTGTTAAGTTGCTTATGCGGGGTGGGGACCTCTCGTCTAAAGGCAGGTTTCTATTGGATGCTGGATATTCTACGTATTGAAATATTCGCATCTAATAATTTCTTCATTGCTAGGCCTACGAGTAGATATGCTTAAAATTCAATGAATATTTCTTTGATAAATAACGAAGACATCCAAAACATGCTTTATTTGTTAACGTTTTAAATGATAGTTATTTTATTAATTAGCTAATTCAATGTGTTTAGTTTAAAAAAATCATCTTTGAGCAATTTCAGCTTGGCAAAGTTTATAATATTTATGATTTTTTTAAATAGTTAACACAAAAGATAATTTCAAAATTGTTGGTGTGTGTATGCAATAACTTATATTCTATAGACTAATTAAGATCTAAAGTGTGGCCTTCTTAATGCTTCTAGCTATATCAAATTAAATTTTATTCATGAATATAACATGGGGCAGGAATTAAAGAAAATATTTAACACATGAATGTATAGTATTTATTCTTTGGATGCTTGCAAGTTTAAAGAAATTGAAAGCATGGTATGTGCACATGTAATATTACATCTATACTAACATTCTCGACATTCTTTCGAGCAATTAATTTTATAAATTAAATTACTCGAAAAATGAAAATAATTCGGAAAGTCCTAATTAAAATTTAGACTAGAAAGCACGCAATAAATAAATTTATTTACGAGATATATAGATTTATATTATAAGTCAAACGCATGCAAAATAACTTAAAAATCTAAAAGTTCAATTTAAAAGATTTCGTAAGCAGCAATGTTTAATGATGCAGGTTTAGGATTCAAAATAAAAAAGGAAAACTCAAGGTTTATAGATGTATTTTAAAAAAAAAAAATTAATTTTAATTTTAAATAATTAAATTTCAAACTAACGTAATACTCATATATATATTTATGCTCCTAGTTAAGTTATATATCAAAATTTATATATTCACAAGATAATATTTTATAAAAACTATGCTTAAACTAAATATATATGTATATTATGGTATATTTAAACTTCTTTTTATTGAAATATCTATAAAAAAAATATAAATTGATCACTTTTATAAGTACATAAACTATTTGATCTTATTTACTTGAACTTATATTTTCAAATTTTGAATGAATATAATGTACACATAATTTGCTGGAGTTTTAAGAAAATCAAATGTACACAACTAATTAAAGAAAATGCTGTGATGGGCATTTGGCATCAATTAATTGTGTTCTTAAATGATGTAGAACATTTAATTAATTGTCAAGGCATGAATTACGGTGCATGATCCCATGTTGCATCAAAAAAAAAAATGACACCACGTTATACTTGTTCATGAGAATTATATCAAAATTATTTTTTATGAAGAAAAAAAAGATTAAAATCAACCCGTCATTTAATTATTATTTAAGCACGCACAAAAACTTTTTATTAGAGTTTAACACTTGAAATAAGTGACTAAATAAAAGATACATAAATAAAATTCTAACATATATATATATATATGTACATACATTTATAAAAAAAATTGATAGAATAAAGTTTTGTAAGATCAAGGAAATTAATCAACGTTAAATAAGATCTTCAAGTGTAATGCTCTTCCTGTTTATGTTCTTAAATAACTTGGGACCTGCCCGACTGCTAGTTGTCATCAAGGTGAAAATTATTTGTACAATAACCTGACTCCCATTCGGTCGATAGGCTGCAAATATTATAGAGTAATATGCCCCTTCATCAGGTGATCCACTGTAATTGATGAACCGTAACCCAACATCAATCACGTAGGCAAAGCTGAGCTTAGGATAAAACTGATGGCGTTGCGATACATAGTTGTATGCTTGAAATCCAACATGGCCGATGATCACTACTGATTCTTTATCGAACAGTCTTAAAGAAATATAATCAGGAGGTAATGTGAGATCTGCCGCCATTGTCATGGTGGCGATCGAGAAAACAAGGAAGAGGACAACGAAGTGGGAGAGATGCATGGAGGTAATCGGTGGTGGATGTTGTAAACTTAATTAATTAAGTTGTGAGCAGAGGGGAAGGAGGGCGAGGCCCCTTAATATATGTGAAGATCTCGAGAACTATTCAATATTGCTCATTAATTGCCAACTAGTTTGAAAAGGAGGGCTAGGCTCCTGTTTGGCGTGAATCGAGTACTTTGATCTAGAACGTGAAATAAAATTAATATTTTTATTAAAAATTATTTAGTATGTAAAGTAAAAAAAAAATATTTTTATATTAAAATTTATATAAAATGATTAAAAAAATTATTTATTATTATTATTATTATTGTTTTTTAAACTAGTACTATTTTGGTACTGATTTTCGCCCTCGCGCCAAACAGAGCCAAGAATCACATGTCCTCCATTAACATGCATTCATGACTATTGCTAGACAATAATTGTGACGTCCGTGATCATAGTTGGCGGGGAGTGATCGCTAAATAATGTTATATTAGAAGGAAATCACTTAAATAAAATACAGCACCTAACAAACTTCTAAGCTGATAAATAGTCGTGAGAGAGGAACAAAAAAAAATTATCTCAGATCAAAAAGAAAGGAGAGATCCTAAGCTATATAAGTATATAATGTGATTCCAAATGATAGAGGTGTCTTTTGGGATAAAATCACGAAGCTAATAATGAGAAATGTGTTGTGAAGTGTGCTTAAATTAGAGTATTACTGGGATAAATTATTTTTTAAAAAGTATTTAAATTACATAGTTCTCTAAAACTAATGCAAATAATATCTCAATATTTTGATCACGGTATATATGTTGCAGCCAGTAAGCTAAATAGTTAGCCTCCATTTGTTCATTGCAGGAAGAATTCCTGTGTCAACAATTATGCCTGATTCAACATTTGATTGAATTTAATGAGCAAATGAATATTTTATTCAGATCCAATGCTCTGATCTAACGATCCGACTCAATGCATTTGTAATTACTCGATCGAATTTTAGATTTTCTCTAATCTGATATGATCTTAATCTGACCGCTTCCTAACTGTTTAAACCTACATAAGATAATTTAAATTTTAATATGTACTGCGAGAGCTGGAAATGAGAGTTTCATTATTTTCAATACCTCAAAATTATGTTAGGAAAATCTACCTCTCTATATAACTTTCTCAAAAAATTAATATTTATTATAAAATTTTTCAAATAATTGATACAACTACATATTGGTGCCTTGCTAACATATTTGTTTTTTTAAGGTATTCACATATCTTTTATATATATATATATATATTTATTTAGTTTATAACTCGACACCTTAAATCTTTTAAATACAACATATTTACACTTTTTTCAAGGTTTTGAATGAATTTTCTTATTATGATTATTTAAAAAGTTTTAGCCAAGAAAATGATCTAATTCTTTTAAAATATTTTTGTAAATGTATATGTGATATTAATACTTATTATTTTTAAAATATTCAGAGAGTTAAATTATAAAATATAATAATAAGAGGTTTAATACACAATTAAAAAAAGTCAAAAGGCATGCGGCTAAAACTTAGATTCTAATTCCTAATATTACTTTTTGACAAAATTATGTAAATAAAAATCAATCAATAGTTCTTGTATGTTCTAAAATTAATCGATGTTTGATTGACTAATAAAAACTTAGGTGAGAAGCCTGAGTAAACTTGAAATTCAATTTGAAAATTTAATCTGTTTGCTGATCATGCATCAGACGTGAATTGACTCGATCCAATCTAATTTTTAATCTAATTTAAATGCTATGTGAGACAAATTTAGATTGAGATCAATCCCATTGAAACCTGACTTGTTGACTGCCCAATCCCAATCACACTGAACTTTCTTTCTTTCTTTTTTTTTTTTTGATTGTTCAACCTCTCTAAACTTTCATCTATTGAACTTAATGGATATTTCCATCTGCATGTCATTTTATTTTATTAAATAAATATAATAATTTAAATACTACCTGCACAAAAACAAAAAATGATTTGTGACTGGAGGAAAGACGTATATAATATTTGCCTTTAAATTTTTTTTCAAAATGAGCAAAAACAGCACCTCTCATATGACCGCTTGAAAGATTCGATATTTTCATGCCTTCTCCCAATTTGGTGGGAGCAAGCTTTCGAAAAAATGGCCCAACTAAACTCTAAACCTCATGGCTTGTGATGCCTACTTTTTTGATAGCAGGTTATCATACTTTTTGAAATGTTATCTCGTAAATTCAATGAGTTCGATTAGAAAATAATAAAAGATCATAAGTGAGCAGATTCTAATTGGATAAATCTAATTAGGTGAGTCTATATCAACTGGTTTTACTTTAAAGGCAACCATTATGAATAAAGTCATCTTGACTTCTTAAACTCGGGTCATCAATATAATAAAAGGATCTTCCCATTGATCAAAAGTCATCTTCCAATAAAAGAAAAATGATTAACTATAGAGGTTAACCCATGCTGGAATTCGTTGATCTCCAAAAACTCTGAAGTCCTAGAGTAATCACTTCTAGGTTGAATTCAACTTATCTGAAGAGAGAAAATTTTTCAAATGCAATATACATTTGTCAAATTTCTATTTTTCGAGCCAACATATAAAGTATGGAAAGTTTGAGATTGCCCTTAATGATGCCCAATCAAAACTTTAAATTTGATTAAAATTGGCATTTTTTTTTATTGTTCCGGCTCTCTAAGCTTTCATCTATTGAACTTAACGAGCATTTTTATCTGCTTGTCATTTTATTTTATTAAATAAATATTGTTGTACCAAGAAAAAAATTAGAAGAATAAAAAAATTTTTTTCATAGAAAACCGAGTGAACGGAAAAACCACAGCTCCTTTCAAGGAAGCTTCAAAGGTTTTTCACTAATATAACTTTGTTTGTGAGAATACAATAATGAGAGGGGAGATTGAGGACTTGAGAGAGGAGAGAAAAAATGTCATTTTTTTCTGTTACAATGAGATTTTTTTATCCTAATCTAATTATAGGGTCACTTCAACGGGATAGGTTACATCTTTGGTGTCAGACCAATAATACCTTACAAGTCACACAATGGTCTCGATTGTACGAGGCACGGACGGTACTGTCTGGGGAGTAGAGAGGATCATATCTCTTAAAAGCAATATGGTCTCTGTTACTTTTCGTGGCGTCTGGTCAGTTCGACGTGATCCTTTCGAGGGAACCTCTTGGATCCGCGCTTTTTGACGTGATAGCCCCTCTGTTCGACGCTGAGCGCTTGTGACGTTGATGCCACGTGGGCCTCTATATATACGCTCCAGATGAGGTGGCATAGATCCAAATGTAATAAATATAATCATTTAAATGCTACATGTATAGTAATTATAAAAAAATAAAAAATGATTTGTAACCGGCGGAAAGATGTATATAAAAGTATGGAAAATTTGGAGATTGCCCTTAGTGCTGCCGGTCAAAACTTGAAATTTGATTAAAATCAGCTAAATGTTTTTATTTGAATGGAAATTAATTTAAATAATTTTAAACTGCTTTGAACTTATTTTTAAATTATATTTGAGTTGTCTTAAAAATATTTTTTATTTATTTTATTAAATGATTATGTATTAGATATTATGATTGGGTAATTTAGAATGAATCAACACCGGGCTATAGTTCAATTCCCAAGAATTTTATCTATTTCAATTATTATTTTTTAAAAAAATGCATATACATAATACTAAAATTTAGTTATTAGTAAATCCATGATTTTTAAAATTCATTTAGATCATTTGAATTTCAAAATCATTTTTAATTTGATACCTGAAATTTTCATAAAAATTTTAATTTTGTTCTTGTTAATGGATTCTGTAATTTTTCCGTTAACATCTCAACAAACTTTATTTATAAATTAATTTTTGATTTTAAAATAACAAAAAAAGTTCTTCAATCTTTTTTCAATATAAATATTTTTTTATTTTCTCAATAAATCCAATTCTAATTACCATTTTTATAAAAATATTTAAATCAATTCAACTCCAAATCTAGCAATTTAAAGTTGATTAATTACGAGTTGAATTCTTGCATTTCAATCAATTTCAAATTTACTCAAACTCAGTCGAAAGTAACTCGTTGCAACGGATCGATGTACTACAAAGTCGAGATGCTTTCAAGGGATCAGTTGAAGATTCAAAGAAGAAGAGTGAGTACAACAGGAAGTGCGAAAGAACCTCACCTCCTCGCCGGTAGCTGGGAGGGGAAATCGCTGATCGCCATTTGTCAGCCATAGTGGACACCTTCGTCCCTATTTATACTCCTTTTTTTGTGAGCTATGCTCGTATGCTGACTCTTGTCTCATCTTCAATTCAAGAGTGAGTACGACATATAGTGAGCAAAAATCTCACCTCCTTGCCGGCGGCTGGGCGGGGAAACCACTGGCTGCCATTTGTCAGCCATAGTGAACACTTGCGTCCCTATTCATGCTCCTTTTTTTTTATCTGTTTTCGTATTTTGACTCTTGTCTCATCTTCAATTCAAGAGTGAGTACGACAGGCAGTGAGAAAGAACCTCACCTCCTCCCCTGTAGCTGGGCGGGGAAATCGTCAATCGCCATTTGTCAGCCATAGTGGACACTTGCGTCCCTATTCGTACTCCTTTTTTTGTGATTTGTGTTCGTATTCTAACTCTTGTCTCATCTTCAATTCAAGAGTGAATACGACAGCCAGTGGAAAGATCCTCACTTCCTCGCCGGCAACTGGGCAGGGAAATTGCCAGCCGCCATTTGTCAGCCATAGTGGACACCTGCATTCCTATTCATACTCTTTTTTTTAGTGATTTGTGTTCGTATTCTGACTCGTCTCATCTTCAATTCAAGAAATCATTTTTTTTTATAGAATACATACTCTATAGAAGTTGGCAGACCATTATAAACACAATATTCAAAAGTATAATATCGTCAAATATATATATATATATATGATGTTTGGATAATTTAGAATGAACAAGCACACGGCCATGGTTTAGTTCTCAAAAATTTCATCTGCTCTAGTTATAATTTGTTTTAAAAATGCGTGTATATATTGCTAAAATCTAGCTATCATCTAGCGGACAATTTTAAAATGTTTTCATCTGAATCACTGAATTTTAAAATCACTTTTAATTGGATTTCTCAAGCCTTCGTACAAATTTCAATTTTATTTTTGATATTGGATTATATTATCTTTCCCTTAACATCTTAAATTTTAAATGGCAAAAAAGCCCTTCAGTCTTCCATTAATTTCCTACACTGAATTGTCGTTGTTAGGGCAACGTATGCAGGGCAATAGCAGTAGCGTTGTTCTTGCCAACCCTTGCGCAAGCTTGTGGGGATGCCAGTGCAAGGCAAAGAGCTTCATGCGTGGCTCTCATTGGTGATGGGCCTGTGACACCCGTGGCCGAAGAGGGTGGAGAGTGATCGTCGGGTGAGTCATAAGATAAAGGAATCACTGAGACCTTACTGTTCCTGGCAGGCTTCTAGGTCGAATAATGAGTGGTGAGAGAGACACAAGAATGAATCGTCTTACATCGAAAAAGGAGAAAAATCCTGAGATGTATAAGTAGATAATGTGATCTCAAATAACATCAACATGCATGAGAACGGGATGTGCAACCCTCTAGTGCTAGGCTACATGGCTCAGCAGCCTCTACGCAGCTGTTGGCATCTAGTAATTCAATGTCCGCAAATAGAGAGAAGGCGGAGAGAGGAAAGAGAATTAACATGTATTATGTCAAAGTCAATTAAGAAGCAGACCTAGATGCAATTTTTGGATCTTCTCCACTTGAAGTTCATTTCAATTATAATTTATGTTGATCAAATTAACATTTGAGCTGGACACAAACTTTCTTCCTATTAATTTCACAACAATACTCAGATAAGCATGATAAGCATAATTTTAATAGACTATTTAATAATTTAATTTGTAGATGATTGTACTGTATAAAAGGGTAAATTACACTCAGGTGTTTAAGTTTAGGACTTAATAACGCACAGATTCATATTTTCAAAATTATAATAATAAAATCTATGAGTTTTAATATAACTATTAAAAGGATCATTTTTTAATTTTTCTACTATTACAAATTTTTACAATTACAATTATACCCCTTCCTTTCCCCTCTCTTTAAATTATTGAGTTTGTTTGGAATCATCTTGTTGTGATTGGGTAAGTAACGTTGTACCAAAATATGTAGGTAGCGTTTCTATGAAAAAAAAAAAAAGATATTTACCTACATGCCACATCATTTAATTTTATTTATATATTACCTATTCATTTTTAGTTAATTACGCTATACACACTTAACATATTACAAAATCTTACATATACGTACTTTAACTTATTTTCATTATAATTAGTAATCATATTTTTTTAATAACCTAACTATAGTTAGGTTATAAAAAATTTGAGTCGTTCATCATATTATTTTTAAAGATATTTAAATATATTTTGAATGAAAATCTTAAAATCTTGACGATATTTAGGTGGTGGAAAAGGAATGAGACATCCATGATTTGAATTGATTTTAGGACAGATCAACGCTTTAGTGTGGCATTAAGGAAGAAAAAAAAAATATACTATTAAGAGTAAAAATATAATTTTAATGATTTACTAACGAAATATTTTTTCAAATAGTTTTGACTGAGTTTCAACTCAAGTGTGTGTATGTATCTTTATAATATTTTGAGTATGCATATCATAATTAACTAAAGATGGATAGATAATGCATAAATAAAGTTAAATGGTATGACATGTAGGTAAATATCTAAAAAAAAATAAAATATAAGTAGTGTTATAATTTAGGCTAACAAAATTAATATAATTTACTGTTATTTTTACGTTACAACGGATGTGATCTTTTAACAAGAACAAAATTTGAAAATAATAAGTTAATTAGCACAAAATTGACTTAAAACTTTAAAAGTTTAATTTAAAAGATTTCTCAAGCAGCAATGTTTAAAATTTTAGGTTTGGGGATAAAAAAACACCCAAAATTCAAGTTTAAAGATATGATGGTGTTGACATGAGAAGGAGGGCCCCCCAGAAACAGCAGTATGCAGAGAGCTAAGCATGATAATTATTACTTAAATGAGATAGAAAAGACAATTTTGAATATATAGAAAGAATAAATTTATTATTTTGAATATATACTAATGTTTTTGATATGTAATTTTACATTTATATATAAACTTTTTAAAAATAATAAATTATTAGTTTAATAAGTTCAGTGACTAACTTAATTTTATTTTCAAAAGAAAAAGGCCCTCCACCAATTAAATATTTTCACGCAATTTAAATTCCTCATGCAATATACTTCAAGAAAAATATCAATAAAGACAATAAACATCGAAATTAACGACTAAAGTTAGTGGTGCAGCGAATCAAATTTGTAGATCAAAGACCCATTCATATGCAATAATTTATCTTTAAAATTTTATCAAATTGCACGTAGTAAACCAACTCAATTGGTACATATATATGAATCTAATATTAAGCGCAAAAGATCGCATTCAAAAGTATAATTAAATATATATTTACTACTACTGATATTTATTTTTTTAATTTATTCATTGGATTATGGGTGCTTTTTGCCCTCGCCACAACATTTTTTATCTAATAGTTAGACCAGAGAGATCGTGGACCAAGTAGGAATTAAGGCTGTAAAAATAATTCAAAGTTTGCTCAAAAACCCATTCAAATTTTGGGCTAGATTTTAACTTGACTCAAGCTAAAAGCAGTATTAATTAACTCGAGCTTGGTGTTATTTCGAGTTGAGTTCAAGTCAAAATTGGCTTATTCAATATAAACTTGATTCGGTTTAAAAAATTTATTTTGATAAATATATAAATATGTTTATAGATATGCATGTAATTATGTATATTAAATTTTTTTAAAAAAAATATGCAATATACTCTATTTTGAACCGGCTCGAGCTCGTTTTTAAATGACTCGGTGCTAGAGTAAAGCTATTCAAAGTACGTAGTTTGTTCTCTAGTAAAGCTGTAATGATAACGATGCATATCATTTGGGTATTCGTTATTCTGAACTGGCAATATTAATTGAAGTCTTTTTCGATGCTCTGTGTGTTGATAAAAGGATTCCTCAATATATAAATTTTTCTGACAGCTTTCTTTACTGATTAACAGATATTAATTATATTTATGTAACGAAATAAATAAACAATTTATGTGCAGTATCCATTCAAATTTCACGAATCAGTTTACTGAAATCTTTAACATTTTAAAAAACCTCTTTAAATAATCTTCTCAAGTTTTATAATTTTATTCAGTTGGCGCAAATATATTTTTAACTGATAATCGTATTATTTCGATATTTCATGCAACTTAAAATTATAGTTTATTTTGACAGTTTTATTTTTTCTCATTTGGAGATATTAATTATATTCATTTAATGAAATAAGTAAATCATTTATCTTTAACTATTTAAATTTCACGTAATTTTATTAAATTTTATAATTCTATTCGATCGTCACTTTTTTTGGCATTGGGGACGTAACTACTTAGTTGCTCTAAGGCCGTTAATTCTACTCAAAAATCAAAAACCACTTAAAGTTTGAATTAAATTTTACATTAAATCAAATTTGATTCGATTCAAATGAGCAAATTAATAAATTATTTTTTAGTTCTAGAGTTTTATCAATCTAATTTTGAGACAAAATAGCGATAGATCAAGACGACTCAAAAATAAATCGATTAAAAAATTAAAAAATATTATATATATTTATTTATTTACATATATATAAAACTAGATTTAGTTTGTTAGATACTTTATTTAATGAAAGGCTTCATTAAAATTTTCATTATGGTCATTCAAGCAATATTTATTGTAGTTTTTTTGTTAATTTTACTTTTAAGTAATAGATCAAAACAAATTGTCATATTTTAAGTTAATTGAATAAATAAATACATTTATACATAATATTTAGCTAAAAGTTTAAAAAATGAGTCTGACCTAACTTAGATCAAGATCAGATCGAATTTTTTTTGTTTATAATTTTTTTGATTGAATTGAGATCAAATCAAAACTTTCAATTTCATCATGAGCCGAGGTCAGATAGGCTCCAGATTGGATTGTTAATAGCCCTATCTTTAGGGTGATAGCTGAGAATGATTTAAAAGTCGAGTGTGACATGACTCAAATATACATCATTTATTTATAGATCAATGTGAGTTGGTTCTATTTCATTCGCATTTGAGTTCAAGTGAGCTCTTATTTTAATCTAGTTTGCTCGAATCTCCTAATTGAGCGAATATTTTTTATAATTTACTAATTTTATTAAATTCCTATCATTATTAAACTTAATTATTTAAAAAAAATAAATACATAATAAATCCTTTTTTTAAATTTTATTAGACTAAATTGTAATTCATAATATTTAAATTTCTTTTTAATATAATATGAATTTTAGAACTACTCTTATTGTTAAATAAGGGAAAGAATTGGACCCGAATTGGATTCAAACCGGACCCGCACTGAATTTGTTAGTTCGGTTCTAATTCCCAAAGTGGTGGAACTGATCTTTGTTAGTTCAAGTCTAAGTTTTGGTTAGAATTGATCTGAACTGACTGAGTTACGCACCTACTCAAGTTTGTTTAATTCTACGAAATTAAATCTAGATTCGCCAAATCTTTAACAATTTTGACCGACAAATTCCCTGCTTGATTGATCATCATCTTGCGTATGTTGGCGATTTCATTGTCGGACAGCACTCTACTGACGAACATATGGTCGGTCAACGATTGATATCGATCAGTCATCCGGCTCACTCTCTTTTATCATCTTCCTCATTCTTAGATCTCTTTCTCCTCCAGGGCTATTAAATTTTTTTGAAAAGTTGAAACTCACTTCAAACTCACTCAAATTTTGAGTCGAATTAAACTCGATTGAAGTCTTTTCGAGTCACATAGAAGACTTGAATTATAATTTGAGTTGAGTTCGAGTCAAGCTTGACTCACTCATTATTATTTTCAGATTGACTAAAAATATATGTTATATATAATTAATGCTATTATAAAATATGTCATTGGTTGGATGTGGTGATTAGTTTCATTATTTACATATTGAGCAATCCAAGTTCAATTCCTATAATGAGCACACTCTTATTTTTATTTATTTTAATCAATTAAAATAAAACAAAATAATATTAAAGATAAAATTTATTATTTGTATAAGTTAATATAAAATTTATTTGAGTCAATTAGAAATATATTTCGAGTCAACTCGAACTCAAGTCATTTCAAGTCAAGTCTACTCGAACTCAAATTAATTTAAGTTCGAATTGAGTTAAAAAAATTTAAGTCGAGTTTTGAGTTGTCTCAAATTCACCCGTACTCGACTCATTAACTGCCCTACTCCTGCTTCCTCTTCTCCTTCTTCTTTTGTTCTTCTGCGTCCGCTCTTCCTACTTCTTCTTCTCATCCTTCTTCTTCTTCTTCTTCTTCCCGATCATAATCTTCTTCTTTTTATTCTCTTTATCATGAATATCTTCTTTCTCTCCTTCTTCTATCTCACACAAAAGAAAGGCTTTTGATATTTTGGACTTTAAAAATTAAAATCTATATTATATTTTGGCAATCTTTACTCTAAATCTCTTTTGATTAGAAGTTTGAATTTTAAATAATAAGAAAAATATTTATTTTATAAATTTAATGAGAAAAAATTTAATTTAATATTTATTTTTTTAAGGTATTCACATATCTTATATATATATATATATATTTAGTTTATAGCTCGACACCTTAAATCTTTTAAATACAACATATTTATACTTTTTTCAAGTTTTTGAATGAATTTTCTTATTATGATTATTTAAAAAGTTTTTGCCAAGAAAATGAATTAATTCTTTTAAAATATTTTTGTAAATGCATATGTGATATTAATACTTGTTATTTTTAAAATGTTCAGAGGGTTAAATTGTAAATTATAATAATAAGAGGTTTAATACACAATTAAAAAAAGTCAAAAGGCATGCGGCTAAAATTTAGATTCTAATTCCTAATATTACTTTTTGACAAAATTATGTAAATAAAAATCAATTAATAGTTCATGTATGTTCTAAATTAATCGATGTTTAATTGACTAATAAAAACTTAGGTGAGAAGCCTGAATAAACTTGAAATTCAATTTAAAAATCTAATCTGTAGTTGAAAATCTAATCTGTAGCTGATCATGCATCAGACATGAATTGACTCGATCCAATCTAATTTTTAATCTAATTTAAATACTATGTGAGACAAATTTAGATTGAGATCAATCCGATTGAAACCTGACTTGTTGACCTCCCAATCCCAATCAGTCTGAACTTTTTTCTTTTTTTTTTTTTATTGTTCAACCTCTCTAAACTTTCATCTATTGAACTTAATGGATATTTCCATCAGCATATCATTTTATTTTATTAAATAAATATAATCATTTAAATTCTACCTGCATAGTTATCAACAAAAACAAAAAATGATTTGTGACCGGCGAAAAGATGTATATAATATCTGCCTTTAAATTTTTTTTAAAATTAATGAGCAGAAACAATGCCTCATATGACCGCTTGAATGGTTCATTATTTTCAAGCCTTCCCCCAATTTGGAGGGAGCAAGCTTTCGAAAAAGTGGCCCAACTAAACTCTAGTTCTAAACCTCAAGGCTTGTGATGCCTACTTTTTGATAGCAGGCTACCATGCTCTTTGAAATGTTATCTCGTAAATTCAATGAGTTCAATTAAGAAATGATAAAAGAACTTAAGTGTTGACGTAGGATGTGGGGATCCCAAGGAACACCAAAGAGAAAAAAAGTTCCGGGAGACGGCGGCGCACAAAAGAGGGGTAAGCCTGTTAATGAAAGCTTAAGAAAGGAACCAGTTTAGAGCATTTAGAGAAACACACAGAGGTTTAAGGTAGATCAGGGAGGAAATCCCCTACGTCCACCGACAGATCAACAAAAAGATTTCACTAATGGAAGAGAGTAGCCACGAAGGCTTGTACAGTATTTTTGGGAAGAAGGAAGAAGAAGAAGGAGAGGAGAGCTCCTCAGTTGGGGCCCTGATACAATGAGAGTGGGGGGAGTCCTCCTTGGTGGATCCGATCGTCCCTTTTTTGTAGGGAACTGTTCAACGGTATTTGTAGCAGATGGAATGCACAGCTTTATCCTGGTTTTCTGGAGAAAAGGTGATGGACAACTCTAGGTTCTCGCTGCTTGTCGGCCACTGGAGAGGCTTGAAGGCGCGAAAGGAGGATGATATCTTTTAATACTGGTATTTCTTCTGGGGATCGTGATGGCTGAAACATGCGGATCCTTGATTTGCGGTCTGGAAAAAGGTGCCTTGTACGGGAATCAGCGCGGTTAGGTGGAGTTGATTGTGATAGGCGGTGCTCCGTAACCTCGTGCCCGATGTTATCAGGGATGGTCCTGGGATATCGGGAACGAGGTTAGGTTGAACACTCGTGGCCGAGGTTTGACTTGGTCAGAAATCCTGAAAAGTCAGATAGATGAGTCAGCAAATCAATCAAAGAAATGGAGGCCAGCCAGGCGCCACGTGTATGGTCAGGATGCAGCGCAGGAACCACGTGTTAACAATAAGTGAGCAAATTCTAATTGGATAAATCTAGTTAGGTGAGTCTATATCAACTGGTTTTACCTTAAAGGTAACCATTATGATAAAATCATCTTAACTCCTTAGACCTGGGTCATCAATATAATAAAATGATCTTTCCATTGATCAAAAGTTCCATCTTCCAATGGAAGAAAAATGATTAACTTTAAAAGTTTACACAAATTAGAAATCGTCGATCCCTAAAAACTCTGAAGTCCTATAGTAATCACTTCTAGGACGAAATCAACTTATCTGAAGAGGGAAAATTTTTTAAATGCAATATACACTCGTCGACTTTCTATTTTTCGAGTCAACATATAAAGTATGGAAAGTTTGGAGATTGCCCTTAATGATGCCCAGTCAAAACTTAAAATTTGATTAAAATTGGGAATTTTTTTTTATTGTTCAGTCTCTTTAAGCTTTCATCTATTGAACTTAACGGACATTTTTATCTGCTTGTCATTTTATTTTATTAAATAAATATTGTTGCGGCAAGAAAACAATTAGAAGAATAAAAAAAAAATTCATGGAAAATCGACTGAACGAAAAAACTATGACTCCTTTTGAGGAGGTTTCAAAGGTTTTTCACTAATATAACTTTGTGTGTGAGAATACAATAATGAGAGGGTAGATTGAGTACTTAAGAGAAGAGAAGAAAAATGTCTCTTTTTTGTATTACAGTGAGATTTTTATACTCTGATCTAATCCATAGGATCACTTCAACGAGATGGGCTACATCTCTAGTGTTAGACCAATAATGCCTACAAGTCACACAATGGCCTCGGCTGTACACTGCACGGATGGTACCATCTGGGAGGTAGGGAGGACCATATCTCTTAAAAGCGGTATGGTCCTCCGTACTTCAAGTGGTGTCTGGTCAGTTCGATGTGATCCTTTTAGGGGTATCTCTCCGACCTGAGCTTTCTGACGTGACACCCGCTTTGTTCGATGCTGAGCGCCTATGACACTGATGCCACGTGGGCCTCTACGTGTACGCTTTAGATGAGGTGGCGTAGATCCAAATGTAACAAATATAATTATTTTAAATACTACATGCATAGTAATTATAAAAAAAAAATGATTTGTGACCGGCGGAAAGACGCACAAGTATGGAAAATTTGGAGATTGCCCTTCGTGCTGCCCGGTCAAAACTTGAAATTTGATTAAAATCAGCTAATTTTTTTTTATTTGAATGGAAATTAATTTAAATAATTTTAAACTGGTTTGAACCTATTTTAAATTATATTTTTATTTTGATAGATTATTTTTAAATTATATTTGAGTTTTCTTAAAAATATATTTTATTTATTTTATTAAATGATTATGTATTAGATATGATGATCGGGTAATTTAAAATGAATAAGCACCGGGCTATAGTTTAATTCCCATGAATTTTATCTATTTTAATTATTATTTTTAAAAAAAAATGCATATACATAATACTAAAATTTAGTTATTAGTAAATCCATGATTTTTAAAATTCATTTAGATCATTTGAATTTCAAAATCATTTTTAATTTGATTCCTGAAATTTTCATAAAAATTTTAATTTTTTCTTGTTAATGGATTCTGTAATTTTTCCGTTTAACATCTCAACAAAATTTATTTATAAATTAAATTTTATTTTTAAAATAACAAAACAGTTCTTCAATCTTTTTTCAATATAAATAATGTTTTTATTTTCTCAATAAATCCAATTTCGAGCTTTCTTAAATCGATTCAATACTGGCTCAAAATTGAGTCTGAAACCAAAAGTGTTCAAAAATAGGTTTTTTTTTTTCGTAAAATTATTGGTCCAACAGCTTTGGTCAATCTCACTTTCGATTGGACCACAATTTGGATTGATTCAAACTAATTCTTGAAAATTGACAGATTGAGCCTGATCAGGACCGATTGGATCACCGGTTCACGATTAAACCTCCGGTTCACAATTGAACCAACATGTCCAGTTTAGTTTTAAAATTATGATTACGAGTTCAATTCTCATGAACCTTATCATTTCTAATTACCATTTTTATAAAAAATATTTAAATCAATTCAACTCTAAATCTAGTAATTTAAAGTTGATTAATTACGAGTTGAATTCTTGCATTTCAATCAATTTCAAATTTACTCAAACTCAATTGAAAGTAACTCGTTGCAATGGATCGATATACTCCAAAGTCGAGATGCTTTCAAGGGATCAGTTGAAGATTCAAAGAAGAAGAGTGAGTACAACAGGAAGTGCGAAAGAACATCACCTCCTCGGCGACAGCTGGGCGGGGAAATCAGCGGCCGCCATTTGTCAGCCATAGTGAACACTTGCATCTCTATTCATACTCCTTTTTTTTTATCTGTTTTCATATTCTGACTCTTGTCTCATCTTCAATTCAAGAGTGAGTATGACAGGCAGTGATAAAGAACCTCACATCCTCGCCGGCAGCTGGGCGGGGAAATCATCGATCACCATTTGTCAGCCATAGTGGACCACTGCGTCCCTATTCGTACTCCTTTTTTTTGTGATTTGTATTCGTATTCTGACTCTTGTCTCATCTTCAATTCAAGAGTGAATATGACAGGCAGTGAGAAAGAACCTCACCTCCTCCCCTTCAGCTGTGCGGGGAAATCGTCGATCACCATTTGTCAACCATAGTGGACACCTGCGTCCCTATTCGTTCTCCTTTTTTTTGTGATTTGTGTTCGTATTCTGACTCTTGTCTCATCTTCAATTCAAGAGTGAGTACGACAAGCAGTGAGAAAGAACCTCGCCTCCTCCCCTGTAGCTGGGCGGGGAAATCATCGATCACCATTTGTCAGCTATAGTGGACACCTGCGTCCCTATTCATACTCCTTTTTTTTGTGATTTGTGTTCGTATTCTGACTCTTGTCTCATCTTCAATTCAAGAGTGAGTACGACAGACAATGAAAATTAAGATCCTCACTTCCTCGCCGGCGGCTGGGCAGGGAAATTGCCAGCCACCATTTGTCAGCCATAGTGGACATCTGCATTCCTATTTGTACTCTTTTTTTTTTAGTGATTTGTGTTCATATTCTGACTCGTCTCATCTTCAATTCAAGAAATCATTGTTTTTATGGAATACATCCTCTATTGAATTAAGTTGGCGGACCAACATAAAACAATATTCAAAAGTATAATATCGTCAAATATATATATATATATACATACATATATATATATATATGAACAAGCACACGGCCATGGTTTAACTCTCAAAAATTTCATCTGCTCTAGTTATAATTTGTTTAAAAAATGCGTGTATATATTACTAAAATCTAGCTATCACCTAGTGGAAGATTTTAAAATTTTTTTTATCTGAATCTCTGAATTTTAAAATCACTTTTAATTGGATTTCTCAAGCCTTCGTACAAATTTCAATTTTATTTTTGATATTGGATTATATTATTTTTCCGTTAACATCTTAAATTTTAAAATGGCAAAAAAGCCCTTCAGTCTTCCATTAATTTCCTCCACTGAATTGTCGTTGTTAGGGCGACGTATGCAGGGCAATAGCAGTAGCGCTGTTCTTGCCAACCCTTGCGCAAGCTTGTGGTGATGCCAGTGCAAGGCAAAGAGCTTCATGCGTGGCTCTTATTCGTGATGGGCCTGTGACACCCGTGGTCGAAGAGGGCAGAGAGTGATCGCCGGGTGAAGTTCTAAGAGAAAAGAATCACTAAAGCAAAGTACAGCTCCTGGCAGGCTGCTAGGCTGAATAATGAGTGATGAGAGAGGCATAAGAATGAATCGTTTCACATCAAAAAAAGTGAGAAATAAATAGATAACGTGATCTCAAATAACAGCAACATGCATGAGAACGGGATGTGCAACCCTCTAGTGCTAGGCTACATGGCTCAGCAGCCTCTTCGCAGCTGTTGGCAACTAGTAATTCAATGCCCACAAATAGAGAGGAGGCGGAGAGAGGAAAGAATAAATTCAATGCAGATGAAAATTCTTTTTAAATCACGGACGTGTAAGATATTACTCTTTTATCTGATCAAAGACGTCCCAGATGACATTTATCATTTTTATAAAAATATTAATTTCGAGGTAACTTGAAATATTTGATTTTTTTCTGCCAAATTGGCTCATAATCAAATAATTTCGATTTTGAATTTATTTTAAGTAGAGCTTTTGAATTTCACGTAAACTCAAACTCAATATAAATCAATTGATCAGTGCAAGTCCTATGAGTAGATACGCTTAAAATTCAATGAATAATTCTTCGAGAGTAAATATCAGGTACAACTAACACAGAAATTAAGCTTACGTATCAGTTTATTTCTTATTTAATTATTTTTATTTTTGGGCCTCTGTTCCTTGCCCTTGCCATCTCTCTCTACTCTCTCTCTCTCTTTCTGACTGTACATGCATATATACCTCTTTTTACTAAATTTTTTTTTTATTTGAAGCTTTTTCTATCGAAGTTGATGGACCAATGCATAACATTAAAAAGTATATACAAACATTCAATTAATTTATCACACATTTATTTCATTAAATAAATATCATTAATATGTTTTAATGAGAAAAAAAAAAGTCGAGAAAATATAATTTTAAATCCCATAAATATTTCTTCATACAATCATGAGTTAAAATTTGACAAAATTATATGTTGGTTTTTAAAGTTTTTTGATTTTAGTAAATTTGTTACATGAAATTTGAATGATTATGTATAAATGTTGGAGTTCAAAATTTATCACTCAAAATTTTATAAGCAATTTATCCTAAAATAAAAAAAATAAAAATAAAAACAATTTATCTTAAAATTTTATCACTCAACCTTCCAACGAACTAATTATAATATCAAATACAAGTCAAATTAATAAGATGGTTTACTAATTTTACATTATTGATCTTTTGTTTATTATATATATATATATATTTATATATATATGGGTGATTTATTTTATATTTAAATAATTAGATATTGACTAAAGCATAATTATTTATATATGCATGAATGTTTGGAGGTAAAATGATAATCAATACAAAACACTTGATAACAAAGTTTTAAATTTTCACTAATATCTATTTTAATTAATATTTAAGTGGCAACTTATTTCAAAAGTAGCGAACGAACTTTGGAATTTTAATTTTCATTTTAGACTATTTTAACACCAAAGGCAAATTAAATTACTAATTAAAATATAATTAACTAATTTTATTGATCTTTATTTATTAATTATATATATTAATTCTTAAATAATCATATCTTGGTTGAAACATTATTATTAAGGAATAATTACCCACATGCCACATAAAATTTCATGTATTACACCACACACATTTTCTTTTCAATCCATAGTATAAATTTTGTGAAGAAAATGTGTGTGGTGTAATTTTAAAAAGTTTGTGTGGCATGCAGTTAAATATTATAGATGAATATTTGGTGATGAAATGATAATCAGTACAAAACAATAGCTAATTGACAATGACATGCAAACAAATTTCCACTACAATTATTATTATACCCTTACTTTTCTCTCTCTACCTGATCCGGCTGCCACCCAACCCTGCGCGGCCGCGCGCAGCCTCCGCGCCACCCCACGCGGCCGCGTTGGGTTGCACGGCTGCCGCAGCCGGATCAAGAGGAGAGAGAGAGGTCTCTCCTCTCGACCCGGCAGTCGCGCCACATATGTGTGTGGCTTCCGGCGGCTTCGCGCGGCCACGCGCAGTTGCCGCCCGACCACGTGACGTCGCGCAGCCGCCGGATGAGGAGGAGAGAGAGAGGGGGAGTCTCTCTCTCCTCCCGATCCGACGGCCGCGCGACCCAGTGTGGCCGCGCGCGGTGGGGCGGCTGCTGGATCAGGTGGAGAGAAAGTAGTAAAGGTATAATGGTAATTTTAAAAAAATTAATAATAAAAAAAATAAAAAAGAACCCGTATTTTTTTAAAAACTAGAGACCTCTAATTTTAAAAACATGAATAAGTGTGACAATAAGGCTTAAATTAAAGGACCTAGGTATAATTATCTCTTTTAAATTTTAATATGTAATGCAAGAGCTGGAGATGAGAGTTTCATTATTTTGAATATCTCAAAATTATGTTAGGGAAATCTACCTCTCTGTATAAATTTCTCAAAAATTTAATATTTATTATAAAATTTTTCAAATAATTGATGCAGCTACATATTGGTGCCTTGCTAGCATTTTGTTTTTAAGGTATTCACATATCTTATATATATTTTTTTAATTAGTTTATAGCTTAATTAACACCTTAATCCTTTTAAATACAACATATTTATACTTTTTTCAAGTTTTTGAATGAATTTTCCTATTATGATTATTCAAAAAGTTTTTGCCAAGAAAATATGTGAAATTAATACTTATTATTTTTAAAATATTTAGAGGATTAAATTGTAAAATATAATAATAAGAGGTTTAATACACAATTAAAAAAAGTCAAAAAGGAAGGAAGCTAAAATTTAGATTCTAATTGCTAATATTACTTTTTGATGAAATTATATAAATAAAAATCATTCAATAGTTTTTGCATCTTTTAAAATTAATCGATGTTGGATTGACTAAAAGAATTTTAGGTGAGAAGCTCGGACAAACTTGAAATCCAATTTGAAAATCTAATCTGTAGCTGATCATGCATCAGATGTGAATTGACTCGATCCAATTTAATTTTTAATCTAATTTAAATGCTATGTGAGACAAATTTAGATTCAGATTCAAAATAAATAATTCAGATTTAAACTTGAAATCTAATTTAAATGCCTGTTTGACAGCTGATTCAGATTCAAAATAAATAGAATCAGATTCAAAGTTTGAAGCAGTTTTAGATAAATGAAGCAGTTTCAAATTTAAATTTTGTTTGGATGAGAAGTAGCTTGAAACTAGTTTTGAATCTACTTTAATTTATTTTTATTTGGATGAATATTAATTTAGAAACTACTTCATCTCACAATAAAATCTCAAAAATAATAAAAATATATAAATTTTATAATAAAAGTAAATAAAAAAAATTTATTCAAAATTTTATAACTTATTTGAATATTATTAATTTAAAATTCTCATGAGGATATATATCAAATTTTGAGATATTTAAGGGATGTGGTTATAAGCCAAAAGATAATTTATCATTATTTTTTAAAATTTGAATTTATCAGATTTAATTATCCCTTAATTTTAACCTTGAGAAAAATATCAAATTTATCTCCAGATGTGTTTTTCTAAAAATCTGAGAAAAAAGAAGAAACGATCGCAAGTCTGAAACCACCTTTTCGATGGTTTCGGCTTCGTGGCCTTGAAGCCGTTTCACGCTTATAAAACGGATTCAAATTTATAGGATGAATCAGAATTGTTTGGCTAATTAATTTTATTAAATCGTCTTCGTCCCGCTTGAAATCGCTTGAAGCCGTCAATCAAACAGGCCCAATGGGATCAATCGGATTGAAACTTGACTCAATCCCAATCACTCTGAACTTTTTTTTTTGTGTTCAACCTCTCTAAACTTTCATCAATTGAACCTAACGGATATTTTCATTTGCTTGTCATTTTATTTTATTAAATAAATATAATCATTTAAATACTATATGCATAGTAATCATCAAAAAAAATAAAAAATAAAAAATAATTTGTGACTGCTAGTCATTTTATTTTATTAAATAAATATAACATTTAAATACTACATGCATAGTAATCATCAAAAAAATAAAAGATAATTTGTGACTGCCGGTCATTTTATTTTATTAAATAAATATAATTATTTGAATACTACATGCATAGTAATCATCAAAAAAAATAAAAAATAAAAAATTATTTGTGACTGCTAATCATTTTTTTATTAAATAAATATAATCATTTAAATACTACATGCATAGTAATTATCAAAAAAAAAAAAAAAAAAAATAATTTGTGACTGATAGTCATTTTATTTTATTAAATAAATATAATCATTTAAATACTACATGCATAGTCCTTAGTGCTGCCCGGTCAAAACTTGAAATTTGATTAAAATTGGCTAAAATTTTTTATTTGAATGGAAATTAATTTAAATAATTTAAAACTAGTTTGAACCTATTTTTAAATTATATTTGAGTTGTCTTAAAAAATATATTTTATTTATTTTATTAAATAATTATGTATTAGATATGATGATCGGGTAATTTAAAATGAATAGGCACCTGGCTATAGTTTAATTCCCATGAATTTTATCTATTTCAATTATTAATTTTTAAAAAAATGCAAATGCATAATACTAAAATTTAGTTATTAGTTAATTCGTGACTTTAAAAAAAAAATTTAGAAAGTGTTTGATTCAATGTTATTTTGATATTATATTATGTTATTTAGAGAAAATAATTATTTGGCTTAATAATATCTACAAAAAATTTTCTATTAGATTATAAAATTATTAATTGAAAGAAAACATCTAGATTATATTATATAATACCAAAATAACATTGAACCAAACGCCCTCTCTTAGATCATTTGAATTTCAAAATCAGTTTTAATTAAATTTATGAAGTTTTCATAAAAATTTTAATTTTATTCTTGTTAATGGATTGTGTAATTTTTTCATTAACATCTCAATAAAATTTATTTATAAATTAATTTTTGATTTTAAAATAACAAAAAACATTCTTCAATCTCTCTTCAGTTTCTTCTACTGAATTGTCATCGTTAGGGCTGCGTATAGATGATAGCAATAGCGCTATTACTGTGCAGTCATTGTGTAGGCATGAGGGTATGCTAGCGCAAGACAAGGGGGGCTTCATGCGCTGCCCTCGTTAGGGGTTGTGTGGCCTATGATTGAGTGCGGCCGCACAGAGGTGGTGCATCCCTACGAATTAAACCACACCTAGAGAGATCCTCAAATCCTCACGTTGTCATGCGCATCGAGTTGCAAGCCCCTCACCTGCTTGTGTGGGGGGCTGCGAGCTCCTGGCGCATAGGGTATTAATGGATCTCTCATGGA
>JAEMOT010001746.1:143209-181871 GCA_019297695.1 Apostasia ramifera | reverse complement strand
ATATATATATATATATATTAAACGATTATCGGTTTAAAATCAAAAAATGTGTGACAGTTAAAATAAAATAATAGTTTTTGGGGTTCAGTTTAAAATATTAATATTACTCTTATTAATTTGGTTCATCCAACTTAGTTCTTGCGTTAGCTAATTGTACCCTCAATTAATTCACCTATGTATATCCTGTAGCATTGAAATTTAAGTTATTTTTTGGAATTATAAAACAATAATTATTACTAATTAAATATTTTTAATCAAATTAGACTGCTGGAGCGTAGCAAATTAAAGTAAAAAATTAGAACTCCTACCAAGGTGCAATGATTCAATTAAATTCATAGTAAAATTATAACGTAAAATACAATTCAAATTATTAAAACATAATTATATATAAATATAAATAAATAATCATATATTAACTGACGCATAATTATTTATAGATGAAACTTTGGTGATAAAATGAAAATCAACGGAATAGCCGACATTCAAAAAAACATCCACTAAAATATTTCTCAATTTTAATTAATTAATTTTTATGTGATAATTCATTTCAAAAATAATCAACAAATTTTGAAATTGCAAATTTCATTTTAGACTATTTTATTATGCAAAGTTTCACGATTTTAGAAACTTTGATTTTTATTTTACTTTGAAAGACTCTGCTTGGCACGAGAATCAAAATCAAGGCCAAAATAGTGCTAATTTAAAAGATAATAATAATAATAATAAATAATTTTTTTAATCATTCTGCACAAGATCTAATATAAAAAAATATTATTTTACTTGACATACTCAATAATTTTTAATAAAAATATTAACTTTATTTCACATCTTAGACAAAAATTAATATTTGATTCAAGTATTTTGGTTTAGGATGTGAAATAAAGTAGATATTTTTATTGAAAATTATTTAGTATATTAAATAAAATAATATTTTTTATATTAAAACTTATGTAAAATGATTTAAAAAATTATTATTAATTATTATTATTATTATTATTATTATTATTTTAGCGCTTTAGATACCTTGGATCAATTATACAAAATGATGGCAAAATAGATAATGACGTTATTAGCAAGATTCAAGCAGGATGGGTAAAATGGAGAAATGCTTCTAGTGTGTTGTGCGATAGAAAAATCTTATCCAGAATTAAGGGTAAATTTTATAAAACTGTAGTAAGACCAGCGATGATATATATGGTGCTGAATGCTGACCTGCAAAGAGGAAACATACAAATAAAGTAAATATTACAGAAATGAAAATATTAAGATGGATGTGTGGATATACACGAAAGGATAGAATGAGAAATGAGTATATCCGAAAGAAAGTTGGTGTTGCACTAATTGAGGATAAACTTAGAGAAAGTCGGCTTAGATGGTTTGGACATCTAAATCGTAGGCCGATTGAAGCTCCAGTTAGAAAAATTGAGTTATTGGATTTTGCCCATATACAAAGAGGAAAAGGGAGACCAAAGAAGACATGACAAGAAACTATAAGAAGTGATCTTAGTTACTTAAACTTAGATAAGAATTTGGTAACTGATAGCGCGCAATGAAAACAAATTAAAGAATTCATGTAGCCGACCCCACTTAGTGGGATTAAGGCTTGGTTGTTATTGTTGTATTATTATTATTATTATTATTATTATTATTATTATTATTATTATTTAAAATTAGTATTATTTTGGTTCTCGTGCCAAACAGGGCTTTCGCTTCAATTGTGGCAATGATAATAAAAATAAATTTGTTTTTTATATTAATAACAAAAATAATTAAGAAGCAAATCTAGAGCTTCACCTACCCTAGCACAATGTCAATGCAGCTTGGTTAGGCACTTGAATGGCAAGTTATAAGTACTATCAAATAAATAAATAAATAATTGAAGTATTTATAAATATTATTAATACATAAAAAATGTTGTAATTAAAAATATTTACATAATATTTTATTAAACATTTTGTAAAAAAAATTCTCAATATGCATGCTTAGATTTTTTTTAATTTTCTTTGTAAGTTCAAAAAGTTTTAATAAATTTGTGTTGAGATTGTTGAGTAGAAAATAAACATATGGCCAAACTCAAAGATCTTGAAACCTATGATTTGCGTTGACTAAATTTAAAGTCAAACTAGCTTTATGCAATTTTCTTAATTTGTTATTATTAACAATAATAGCACTAGTTAGATTGTTTTAAGATTATACTTTAAATTGGTTATTTGATTTATCCGAAATCGTCTCATGCTTTAAATTTAATGGGAATAAAATTTATTTTAATACTAGAAAGTGTGAAAATATAAAATACTTTTAATTTTAATATTTATATTTGTGTTAGATGTGAAATAGAGCTGATTTTTATAATTGAAATTTATATTTAGTAAATAAAAAAAACCTTGAAATTAAAGGTAAAATATTTATCTACACAAGGTATACTTAATTTTTGTATCTTTTATGGTGATAATAATTATTTGAGCAGCTCATAATTTTGTTGTTAAATTTACTAAATTTTTGCAATCATTAAAAACTAAAAAACCTCATTTAAGTAAAGTATGTTTTGAAGATAATTAAAAATTTTTAAGGCAAAAAAAGTATATACTTCAATGTTATAATATGAAATAAAATTATTTTATCATTAACAATTTTATAAAATATGAAATAAAATTTATTAATTTTTATTAAAATATGTGAGGAATTGTGAAATAGAGTTAATTGTTAAGTTTAAAATTTATTTATGATATAAAATAAAATTAATTTTTTAATATTCAAATTTATTTATGAAGTGAAATAAATATAAAATACTAATGAAAGTATTTTTGGAGGAGTTTTAGGATTTTTTTCTTCCAACCAAATAAAACAATCAGAGCTGAGTGCAAGGTTTTAAAACTCAGTTTCTGCCACAAGATAAAAATATCAGTTTCAGCAATTTTGATAATTTTAATAGTTTCGGTGGTAGCAGTTTAAATTTTTTTTATATAGATTATTTAAATTTTATAAATTCAATATCATAATCAATAAATATTGTTTTTAGAGAACGATGAGTTCCAGCAGTTTCGACTGGAGTCTTGGTTGTTTTGGTTAAGTTTCAGTGGAAAAACTCGACTTTTGCGCTGAAACTAGGAAACTTTTGAATTTAAACTTTCGAATTTTGGCTAAAACTGTAACTCAATTGTTTCGGCTGAGTTTAAAACAGACTCATTGCCAAGGTTCCTAGATTTTTAAAATAATATTCAGTTAGTTTGTTTTTGTTGGAAACAATAATTTTAAAATTAATATACACTCAACCTTTCTCTCTCTCCCTCATCTCATTTGGTTAGAGTATATTTTTAGAATGTTTTAAATTTTTTTTATACATATAGAAATTAAGAAAATTATTTTAATATTATTATGTAAAATAAAATATTTTATTATTGAAGATTTATGTTAGATATGAAATAAAATTATTTTTTAATATTTAATAATAAATATTATATAAAATAAATATAAAATATTGATTAAAATATCTTTTTGGGAGTTTGGGAGAATTTTGGGCCTCAACCAAATAAGGTGTACAACTCGTTTATTTATTTCTCACTAACAACGATATTCCTCTATTGTGATCCCTTCACAGATGCCCTTTATAGCTACTTCCAACCAAGATGGCAATAGTGGTGAGTCTTTTCAAGACTAGGCCCTGTTTGACGCAAGGACTAAAACAGGATTAAAATAGGACCAAATTGGTATTAGTTTAAAAAACAATAATAATAATAATAAATAACTTTTTTATACCATTCTACACAAATTTTAATATAAAAAAATATTATTTTACTTTACATACTCAACAATTTAAAATAAAAATATTAATTTATTTCACATTTTAGATTAAAATATTCGAAATGAGTATTTTGATCTAAAATGTGAAACAAAGTTTATATTTTTATTAAAAATTATTGAGTATGTGAAGTAAAATATTATTTTTTATATTAAAATTTGTATAGAATAATTTAAAAAATTTATTTATTATTATTATTGTTATTTTTTAAATTAGAACTATTTTAGTCTTGATTTTGGTCATTGCGCCAAACAGGACCGTGCATTTATAGGGATGTAATAATTATTTTATTCCACATTTATTCCTTATATAATGACTGTTCTCATATTTACTTAATGAAATAGCTATTTCAATTGATGGTTCGTCAAAATGATTGAACCATCTGGTTGGCCGATTAGACTGTCTAATTAGTCTAATAGAACAATGTAGTCAGCTAACAAATCAGGTAGTATTGAGGTAGGTATTTGTCTAAAAAAGTAAATATAACTTTAAGTCAAGTAAGTGTTAATCGGAGTTGGTATGAGTGCATGTGATGCATATTATCTTGGATAGATAGATATTTGATCTCAAGCTATATTTACTTTTTTTGATAAATACTTACTGAATGTAGTAGTGTAAGGAACTGTTCAATTGGCACGACCGAACAATTTGATTTTTTAAAAGATTGTCCAGTCATGCCACCCGATGATTTCATCCTGCTGCTTACTGTCTTAACACGTTCGCAACGTTTTGCGTGCGATAAGTTCTACTTACTTATAAAAAAATGCAAAATATCCTCACTACATATACTCTCAAGCTTAACAAAAAATACAAAATAAAAGAAATAGTCAAGGTCACATGTGACTCAAGATGTTGTAGTTGTCTGCATGGCTATAACATCGATGCCTACATCAATTCTATTCTCAACCAATTCTCTATAATATAGCACAAAAAGTGCTTGATCCCTCAATAAATATTTGTTCAAAATCTCAACCTAAGCATGACCGCATGACTATCGTCTAGATGCTTAGTTCTGAATATGACGTTGAGAAATGTCATGGTAAAGTATTCGACAACCTATATGCTTTATAATATCTAAGAATAAGAATGACATTGGGACACTCGAATGGAGTGAATGTTTAGACATCTACAAGCAGCAACACTTTGGCCTTATTTGGTTCAAGTATTATTTTAGATAACAGAAAAAATATATTTTATTTTTTATATTTAATAAAAAAAAATTATTTTAATACTGAAAATATGTAAAATGTGAAATAAAACTACTTTTAACATTCATATTTGTGTTAAATATGAAAGAAAGTTAATGTTTATAGTTGAAATCGGTGTTTAGCTAAAAATATTTTTTGAACCAAACAAGGCCTTTAGGTCAATGAGGTTAAGTCTAGCCTTCATGTAAATTTGTATTTATTTTATCATTCCATATGGTCTCCTAATTTGCTTAGTTACTTAACTTAATCCCTTTTTTTAATAATTTTTTATTAACCTGAGTTCAAAATATCCATATTATCTTCAATTTTTACTTTTTCTCATCTTTTCTCTCGTGTTATCTCTTTCGATTAAGTTATATTTTTAACTTCCCCCATTCTCTCTCTTTTTTCTGCTTTACCAAATTTTTTTTTCCCATCTTCCGTCAACATTTTCATTACGAAAAGAGGTGATGGCAAAAAAGATAAGGAGAGCTAAAGAATAAAAAGACGAAGAGAGTAATAAAATTAAGAATAAATTACAATGAATTTGAGATTAGAGAGAGAATGCAAATTAGTTTTAATTTTAAAAATTTACAAGACAAATCTCTCTTATATCTATATTGTAACATCCCGTGATCTCATTTAGAGATTTTGTCCGCTTTGGCTTTAGGAAAACTGCGTGCTTGAGTGCTTCCCAGGAGGTCACCCATCCCAGTGCTACTCCAGCCCAAGCACGCTCAACTATAAAGTTTCCAATCACTAACCTCACGGTTTTACCCCAAAAGGCGTCTCTACTATTTGAGATAATGTTATCTACTTATACAACTTAGGATCTCCCTCCCTTTCCGATGTGGGTCGATTAATTCCTGCGCCCCTCTCACCACTCATTATTTGGCCTAGAAGCCTGCCAGGAGCCGCACTTTGTCTCGGTGATTCCTTTTTCTTAGGACATCACCCGACGTCACTCCCCGCCCTCTTCGGCCACGGGCGTCACAGGCCCACCAGCTTCTGCCTGGTTCGTCCTCGAACCACATCGTACTGCGGGAGGTCGGCTCTGATACTATATTATAACATCCCGTGATCTCAAATAGTAAAGGCGCCTTTTGGGGCAAAACCGTGAGGCTAGTGATGGAAAACTCCATAGTTGAGCGTGCTTGAGCTGGAGTAGCACTGGGATGGGTGACCTCCTGGGAAACACTCAAGCACGCAGTTTTCCTAAAGCCAAAGCGGAATGCAAATTAGTTTTAATTTTAAAAATTTACAAGACAAATCTCTCTTATATAATTTGTATGAGTACGTCATAAGTCCCTAAATATAGTTTATATGAGCACATTATCCTCCAGTTTGGTTCCCGCCAATTAATGAGATCCCTATTAATAAAAACTATTAATATTAATCAAATATGATCATTAAATAATTCTCTCTATATAAAAACTCTCCTTATTTAACACTCATAACCTTTATAATCACTCTTTTTTATTTTCTTGAGTGCCTATTGTGGCTTAAGTTCACTCTTTTAATTTAATTTTTTTTTTTACAGAAGAAAATATTTGAAATAAACTCATTATTTTAGGTGATACAAAAATTTTAAAGAAAAAATAGTCATTTACCTTCATTTTAATAAGACTATAATATTTAAGACCAAATGTGATAATACAAATTATATATGAGAAATTTGTTTTATAATTTTTTTAAAATTAAGACCAGTTTGTGTTTTCTCTCCAATCATAGGAGTCTAGATGTAATTTACTCTTAAATTAAAATAGAGAATGAGATAAGTGCTTTGGCCTAATGCTATGTTAAAAATCATTTGATTGTATGCACTAATTATTTATATGTATCATGTTTAAGTAATTTTGAAACCTCAGGTATATCTAAAATTAAATAGAAGAATAAAGAAGTTTGAATTCCAAAAATATGAACTAATGCTAAAAATCGTTCAAACCTTAGAACCACTATGTAATTTATCCTCAGGGAAATATTATTATGGTTTTTTTGTTTATTTGAAGGTAATATTATTTTGTTTTAACCAGGTAGTTCCTACCGGGGAAATTTTCAACTCACATATGTGGGCACTTTCTCATCGCCGACGAGCGGCGGCCAGGCTCCTCAGATCTCCAACCGCCATGGCTCGCGGTACTGCTGCTGCTGCAGGAAGATTCTTATAGAGCAGCAGCGTTTTCCTTGGAGAAGCTTCCATGGAGAAAGCGGACACCCATAAACCGATTCCGCCTCACACGCTTTCGAGCAATCCTTCTCGTCCTCCACCCCCCGACGCTGATTCCGATCCCAACTCTTGCTCGCTCGAGAAATTTCGGCTGTACGAGACTCGTGCCGTAAGTATCCCTCTGCTTTTCTCCCTCTCTTTCAGATTACTCTTTATCTTATATCCGTTTCTCGAGAGAAAGTCCATCTAGGATGTTTTCCTTGGTCGCTGCAGAGATTCTACCTTTTAGGCAGCGATCGCGACAACCGGTTCTTCCGCGTGCTCAAAATCGATCGATCGGAGCCATCGGAGCTCAATATTAGTGAGGATCCCGTGATTTACTCGCAGCAAGAGGTGAAGAACCTCCTACAGCGCATCAGCGAGGGGAATCGGGCCACCGGAGGGCTCTCGTTCGTTGGCAAGGTGTACGGCATTGCAGGTTGTTTTTTTAAAGCCCTTGTTGCAGTTTGCTTGAAATCAGCTTTTCTCTTTCCATCCTCCCTAATCTGAACATTTTCATTCCTCGTCTGAAGGCTGCATCAAATTTTTGGAATCGTACTATCTAATTTTGGTCACCAAGCGCCGGCAGATAGGGGTAGTGTGTGGCCATGCTGTTTACAGCATCGAAGAAAGCCAGCTGATCACTGTTCCGCACTCATCAATACAGACAGACATAGGGCATTCGAAGACAGAGCTTAGGTTTTGATTCGCTTCTGATTTATTTTGAGTTTCGTTTCAATTTTGTTGGCCCCTCTCTATGACTGTTCATATCAGTCTCCTTTCTATTCTATTTTTAATGTGTTATGTCATTTACAATTTAACTCAAAGAATCAACCATTCTCTGCTATTCAAATTCACAAAAAAATAATTAAAGCTTTTGTTTGCCATTTTAAAACATTTCTGATTTCTGACAGGAATTTGTCTATGCCCTGTGGTTCCATTTAAATCATACTTTTAACACATTTTGAGAACAAAAAATAAGTATAATGTATGTTAGAAGTAATTATTTGATGTCATCTAATTTTTAATTATATAGATTTTTGAAGCTTTTCATCTGACGTATTAGTAAAGCTGAAGTCTGGAAAGCTTTAAAGAAGATGAAACATAAAAAAGCAGTAGGACCAGATAACATTCCAATAGATGTTTGGAAGTGCTTAGGAGATGAATGAGCTTCTTGGCTCACTAGATTGTTTAATATGATTTTGAAGACTAAAAGGATACCAAATGAATGAAAAAAGAGTATATTAGTACCTATTTATAAGAATAAAAGTGATGTATAAAATTATGCCAATTATAGAGGAATTAAATTAATGAGTCATACTTTAAAACTGTGGGAGAGGGTGATCGAACAAAGGTTACGCCATAATATTAAGGTATTAGAGAATCAGTTTGGTTTTATGCCAGGTATATCTACTATAGAAGCCATTCATTTATTAAGAAATTTAATGGAGAAATTTAAGGAGAGAAAGGAAAACCTACATTTGGTTTTTATTGATTTAGAAAAAGCTTATGATAAAGTCTCAAGAGAAGTACTTTGGAGAGTTTTAGAAAAAAAAGAGATTTCCACTGCTTATATTCAAGTTATTAAAGACATGTATGAAGGAGCTGTTACCTCTGTTCGGACACAAGGAGGTTTGACTAAGGATTTTCCTATTACAGTTGGATTACACCAAGGCTCGGCTTTAAGTCCGTATCTTTTTGCTTTGATTATGGAAGTCATGACTGGACATATCCAAGATGAAGGGCCTTGGTGTATGCTCTTCGCAGATGATATTGTCCTTATTGAGAAAACTAAAAAGGGGGCTAAAGCGAAACTAGAGCTTTGGAGGAATGCTCTAGAATCTAAAGGTTTTCATCTCAGTAGATCAAAAATTGAATATATGGAGTGCACATTTAGTCAAGAAAGAAATACTTATATTGGAGATGTGACAATTGGTGATCAAATTGTCAAGAAGAGTGAGCGTTTTAGATACCTTGGATCAATTATACAAAATGATGACGAAATAAATAATGACGTTATTAGCAGGATTCAAGCAAGATGGGTAAAATGGAGAAATGCTTCTGGTGTGTTGTGCGATAGAAAAATTTCATTCAGAATTAAGGGTAAATTTTATAAAACTGTAGTAAGACCAGCGATGATATATGGTGCTGAATGCTGGCCTGCAAAGAGAAAACATACAAATAAAATATATATTGCAGAAATGAGGATGTTAAGGTGGATGTGTGGATATACACGAAAGGATAGAATGAGAAATGAGTATATCCGAAAGAAGGCTGGTGTTGCACCAATTGAGGATAAACTTAGAGAAAGTCGGCTTAGATGGTTTGGACATCTAAATCGTAGGCTGACTGAAGCTCCAGTTAGAAAAATTGAGTTATTGGATTTTGCCCATGTACATAGAGGAAGAGAGAGACCAAAGAAGACATAGCAAGAAACTATAAGCAGTGATCTTACTTAGTTAGACTTAGATAAGAATTTGGTAACTGATAGAGCACAATGGAAACAAAGGATTCATGTAGCCGACCCCACCTAGTGGGATTAAGGCTTGATTGTTGTTTATAGATTTTTGAAGCTTTTATATAATTGAAAAGTGATGATGTTGTGGGCTATGGTGTGATCATGGTTTTATCATGTGAGAACTTTAAGTATCTTGGATTTATAATCCACAATAAGTGGAGGCATAGAGGGGAATGCCAATTATAGTATCAATGCATGATGGTTTTATGAGATAGGAAGACACTTGTCAGGTTGAATAAGAAATTTTTTAAATTGCTATTCAGCTAGCTATATTATATGGAGTGAGTGTTGGGGAATTAAATGACAAAATATCCATAATATTAGTATAACTTAGGTGTGGATGTTGAGATAGATAATTGGTCATTCTAGAATGGACCGCATTAGAAGTTATTATGTTAAAGAAAGGGTAGGTTTGGCACCTATTGAAGATAATGATGGGGTAGGACATTTAAGGCGGTTTGACAATATCTATCGTTCACCATTAAGGGTCCCTTGTACGCAATATTTTTGAGGTTTTGAGTCACGGTGTTAAAGAAAAAGGGGTAGCCTAAAAATGGTTTGGGGTTGTCATAAACAACAACAACGATGACGATCACCACTACCAAGCTTTAATCTTACTAGGTTGGTTGGCTATATGAGTCCTTTGTTTTTATTGCAATTGCACTCTTATCAAATAACACTGCTCATTGAGCTCGGCTCTGTTTGGTTGGAGGAGAAAAAGATGGTTTAGAAAAATTTTGTGAAAATTTTTAGAAAAATGTGTATGATGTAAAATAAAGTGAGTTAGTTATATTAAAAATTGTGTTGGATGTAAAATAAAGTGATTATTTAATGGTAAAATTTATGTAGGATGAGATATAAAATAATTTTTAAAGATTTTTTTAAAATAAATTTAAGATTTTTGCCATAGCTAAAATAAGCCATTTTTTTAGTCAATTACCAAACAGAGTCTTAGTATGCAAGATTATGTTTGGTTTACTAGATGAAGTGATGACAAAGGTGATAAGGGAAGCTCTGTTACTGTACTTAGCTTGATGTCTTACTGTTTAATTTGCTGAGTTGATGCCTGAACAGTCTTTTTTTGTCTCAGGTACAAGAAGTTATTATCTAGTGTGGATCTCACAAAGGATTTTTTCTACAGTTACACATATCCTATCATGCAAAGCTTACAGAAAAATGTGCTTGCTTCTGGTGATGAGAAAATGCCATATGAAAACATGTTCGTTTGGAATGCGTATCTCACTCAAGCTGTTCGATCTAGGTGCAATAATACATTATGGACTATTGCTTTGGTTCATGGACATTTCAAGCAGGTCAGCTTGTGCTTCTTATGTTCCAACATTTGTGTAGGACCATCCTTTTTGCATTTATTGAGATGTTAGAATGCTTTCTATTATAAGAAAGCCTTAGACCCTATTTTGAATAAGTTGTGGGAGTAAAGGGAACTTACCACTGAAAGTTGAAGACAGTGAATTAGATAGAATCCCCATAAATCCGAAGTGCTAATGTATTTGTCTCGTCAACTTGTCGTATGGTTGACCTGATTCAATAGATCTAGTTCTAATGCATCTACCCTCTTCTTCTCATATTCATCCATCATTACTGTTTTGGCTGTTATCAGTCCCTTATGTACCAAATTTTCTTGATCACATTTATCATTTTCTTCTCCCACGTCTATCAACCTTTGAGAATAGTCTTTGCTAGATATAAGTTTCAAAGCTTGTTGCTTTTTAATATATCATTTTTCTGCATTCGTTATACCGAAAACTCCAGTCACTTTTCTTTCTCACCTTTGTAGGCCCGAGAGCTATCGCAAGATTTGGTGTTTGGAGGAATGCTTGTTGTCAAACTATTTTTTAATTATTCAAATTTTATTAAAAAATACAAACAGCCCATTTGGTGGTATGTTAAGGAGGTAATTTATTAAGTATAATTCTTAAATAATAAGTGCTTAAGTAATATTACTTAAGTTCAAAGTCCAGTGGATGAAATAAGAGAAATTTGGTTGATTTGAAAGTCACCATTGAATTCATCCGGTAAATGTGACCACCAAAATAGTCTGGATGACTCTATTTGGAGGTATGTGACCACCAAAATAAATTGGATTGCTCTATTTGGAGGTAAGATGAAATCTTTTTATTCAGTATTACTGGTCAAACTATCGTATTGTTTCAAACTCACACTATTTAGTCGTAAAATGATCAACCAAGAATCCATTTTGTATTAAACAATCAAACTATTAAGTGAGCAAGCAAAATAGTAGATCGATCTCGTTCATGGAGTATCCTTGTTTATCTATCACTCGGTCCACTCCTTCAGCTCTTTGGCTAACTTTTATTAACATGCAGATAGAGGGGCCAGACATCTATGTGGAGGATATCATTAGTGATGATGATTGCTGGAGCGGGATTAAATAATTGTTTGGAGATGAGTTGAAGATGAGGATAGTCTTTATCAGTAGGACAAGACGCCTGTGCATCGACCTTAGTTTGGGCAGACTTAGAAAACCCAAGGTCCCAACTGCAGCTTTATATTGCAAACTGTTTGATGTGAGAAGGGATTGTGCTTTGTGAGCATATGGTGTTTGGAGGTTCCATCACAATAGAGGATGAACTATCCTCAAAAGGGATATACCTTGATGTACTTTTGGTCTTAATTTATGGCTTAAGTCACCTTTTAAAAAAAAAGAAGAGAGAGCCTCACGTGGCTATATTGCATAAGAGAGAGTTGGATGGTTTAATTTCATAACCCAAGAAATTTTTAAATCTACTAATGCGTACAAGGATTCACTAGAGGACAATAGAGTTGACTATCCAATGGAAATGGGTGCCTTGGAATAGAAGATGCCATTGTCCAACGTGTGAGCTTAGGTTCCGTTAGCTGATTATTTTGGCCATAGCTTGGCTAAAACCTTTTTCCTTATTAAAAAGTAAAAATTTGATTTTATGTCATATCTTATTTAAACTCTAATATAAAAAATTTATTTTATTTCACATCGTACATAATTTTTTATGCAATTATCAATTTCATTTCATATCCCACATAATATAGCAAAATGGCTTTATTTTTCCTCATAGATGTATCTCAAAGCAAGCCAAAAATTTTTCATTTCAAGGATTAAAATTTCCACCAACCACACAAACACAAGGTTGGTAGAAGTATGAGCAAAAGAACAAGGCAACAATAACTTGTATCTTACGGAGAAGACAAACATAAAAAGACCATTATTCTGCATGCCAATGGTCATATTCACAAGCTACCAAAATATTTGCTCTTCCTTGACTCTAGGAAACAGTGCCAAGTGTGAGTCGTGAGTTTCAACTTGAAATTGACTAATGTGGCCATGCTTATAGGGTGTACACTGTACAACCAAACAATGCCACGAGGATTTTAGTGATAGAAGAAGTGAAAATTCAAAGACCATGAAATACCATTGGCTATTTTCTGAACATTAAATTTAACAGCTAAAAGTAATTATGCCACAAAACTATTTTGCATCCCAAAATATTCTAGAACATTGTTGAGGATATGGGGATGGATACTCAAGTATTTTAGGCTAATTTTTGCCGATTAATCTTGGCATCTCTAATATCGTTTACATAACTATCCCAGGAAAGAACAATAATTATGTGGGCCATAAAACATATTTTTTTTCCTATGAAGTACGAGCACGATGTAGTGATACAAATATGATACGACGTAGATACGACGATATGTCAAACGTAAAAAAATAGGATACAGATACGTTAGGATACGGTTGTTATATATGTGCAATAATACATCATATTCTCATATTTAGGGCTCGTTTGGTTGGAGGATGAATTTGGGTAAGGAAAGAGAAAATAATTTACTTTATAAAGTTAATGGGAAAGAAATTTATTTTAATATTGGGAGGTGTGTAGGATGTGAAATAAAGTTATTAAAATTTATAATAAATTTAAAATATTATTAAGATATTTTTTTGCCCATTTTTGGGTTCATGCCAAACAAGGCCTTAAAGTATAAATTTATGGTAGATTGTAATAACTTATACATCTGATTGTTATAATTTTTAAAAAATATGTTTTGAATGTTTTCAAATTGATTATATTTTTTTAAACGTTCTTGATATGACTAAAAAACTATTATAGATAATTGAACTTGAAGAATTAAAATTATCCTTCAACAAATATTGAATTTAAAAAAAAATTAAATTAAAATAATATCATATAATTTGTTTAATTACTTTCAATCTACCACAGATTATTTAGGTAAGATGAGAATTTAAATATTTATCAGTAGATTAATTTTAATTTCAATTCAAATTCAATCTAAATCAATTAGCTCGATGAAACAAGATATAATTGAAAATAATATAGATGATGTGACAAACTCAAATACACTGATATGATCAGAGTAGTTACATATTTTTCACTTTTTGAGTCTCTAAATAAATAAATAAATAAAACAAAAAAGGCCAAAGTTCTATTCTTTTTGCAATATGAGTTTGATTAAAGTAAAAGAAAAGTGATCGGTGTTCAACAGAAGCAATGATAATATCGGTTGACGTAGAAAAACCAGATAACGCAGTAGCTTGCGAATAGTAAATCTCTTTTCTATTGCCGAAACACTAGTGCGCGTGAAGTTTTCTGCAATCCCAATTGCGTGAATTCAGTGTATCTCTTAATTTTAACATTTGAGTCTGTGCATGAGTCGTGTTTTATGCATAAGATATTTTTTTTATTTTTTATCATGTAGGCTGGAGCAGCTGTTTCAATATTTTTTCTCTAATTAGAAGTATCAAGAAATATTAGACAAGTATCAGGCAAGTATCGAGAAAGTATCAAATTTTTTAAAATTTAACAACAAAAATTGATATGCCATGTGACGTATCGGATGCATATCAGTGGAGTATCGGGGAATATTGGTATTCGATACGGATACAATACGGATACGTTAAGCATCAGGAAGTATCGATGATTCATAGTTTTTTTCCTTGGTGGACTTTTTGTCAATTAGCTTAAAGTGTCTTTTGGTTTGATTTCGTTATGATTTTCATTAAGATCCAAGATTAATATTGTTCTTCGTACTTATCTCACATATTTAAAAGGATTTTAGTCTGTTAAACTAAAATGATTGTTATGATAAAAATCAACTAGGGTCAACAAGCATTTATATCTAAATTTTCATCATTATTCTTTCTGAAAGGTGAAGGATTTTTTTGATGAAATTTTTTTATCTTTGTTTTAGATTGAACTCAAGACAGCTGTTGAATTTCTGTTAATTATGTCTTCTCTTTCTTTAAATTTGTGCCTTTCTCTTTGTCAAGCAATTCAACCTAGTTTCTTTTAAAGGTGTCCAATCTCCATTTTACTTTTTCGAGAGTTTTTAATGATTTTTTTCCAACAATTATGGATGTTATAGTGTTATGGATGAGTTTTTTGCTTCTATTGTATTTCTTATGACTTTTCGTGATTTCTTATGCTTCTAAAACCTGCGTCTGTAGTTCTTTGTCTCAGCATCGTGTTAGCCTTGATCAAATATATATTCTATTTTAACCCTATTTAAAGAAGTTTAATGTAAGATGCAGCAATAATCAGCATACTCGTTTTGACACCCTTAAAATTATTGATTGGATTTGTTTCTTTTTATTTTTGTTGAAGTCAGTAGTTCTAGGCTATCTTCAACTGCCTCAATGCATATCCTTTTGACACCCTTGAAATTCTTTATTGGATCTGTTTCTTTTTATTAATGCCGTAGTCAGTAGGTCATCTGCCTCATTGGCATCCTACTTCGAGGTTTGTATGAATGAGTTTCAAGAAGTTAATTATTTGACCAGGAGCTATAGATACTACAAATGTTTGCTTGGGTCATTTTACAGGATAAAGTATTGGTAATTGCTTATTCTCATTAATTGTTTTTGGAGGTGTGTCTCCTGTTTAAATATGTAGTTGGGTTTATTTTGCTGTGTTCTTTTTACTGTCATTTTGTTTCTAAGTATTAGGCATGAATTTGTGTGGCCTACAACCGCCTCACTGATTTTCTGGATTCTGATATTGGAATTAATTTTGTCATAACGTTATGTGTTGGTAATGCTTCTGACATGATATTTGTTACAATCCTTCCAACTGATGTCTTTGATTTTTTAAATCTAGATGATATTCTTTTGGGTCTACTTGGATCTGCGCTTTATGTTTTGTTTGATTGCATGTTGGTGAAAGTTTGTAGAGTTTCTTTAAAATTTTCAAGTTAAGATGCGAAAGAAAGTTATTTTAATATTGAGATTTGTGGTGGATACGAAATAAAGTTTTTTTTTTATTGAAATATGTGTAAAATGTAAAATAAAGTTATCCATTTTAATGTTAAAATTTTTGTACAGTGTGAAATAAAGTTGATTTCTACTATTGAAATTTATGTAAGATGTGAAATAAATATAAAATTTTATCGAGAGTATTTTTAGGATGAGTTCTATGTATTTTTGGTCCCCTAGCAATGTATTAAAAACATAATCTTGTGATGTTCAAGTTTGTAAGCTAAGTATGCAATGTAAAAAGGCACTAAACAAGCCATATTGACTTTCCAGATTTTACTTGCATGATTAACATGTTTAAAACTATATTTTAACAAAATGGAACTTTAATTTTCTATCATGCATATATATCATTGTAACTTGCCCATATTTTGGTTTTTGTGAGGACATTCTCTTCCAGAAATGAACATACGTTTTTGCTAGTCCTGTTTCATTTGATGTATGCTAGATCTGTGTTAGGAAGTTGAGAAACCTTAGATTTGTGGCATAATGCACGATTGATTTAACGTAGATTCCACAGTTGTTGAACTTCGTCTGTTATAACTGTCAGTGTTTTCTGAGTTTGTCTTGCTAACGTAGAGCAAGCTTCTTTGTGCTTGAGGTGTGATCATTTGCCATAGAAAGCGCAGGACATTCTTTGTACCTTTAGTTACTTTTCCATCTTAATTTTTGATTTTTTCCTGTTTGAACATCGCAAATGCTGTTTCATCTGGAATGTTTTTGTTACTGTTTGTTCCATGGTATTTCTTTGTCATCCTCATCAAATTAGCATTATCATTAAAAATGTGATTTTATAAATCTTCAGATCAAGTTATCAATTTTTGGGCGAGAGTTCAGTGTTGCTCTAATTTCTAGACGGTCTCGTCATTTTGCCGGAACACGGTACTTTCACAACCCCCTTCTTGTGATGTTGGTGTATCCTAGGACTATCTTGTTTTTTTACTTGGTCTCGTTCCAATTATGGTGAAAGGCTGTAGGGAAATTTGTGTATGGATTGATGATGGTTCAAATGCTGTCTTTTGGGGACTTGATGAATATACTTGTAGATGCTCCAAACTTTGCCGTTGTACATTTCTAGAAAAGAAATCCCATGAGATTTGCCATAAATGGCCTGATGTTTGAGGCAAAAAGAAGTTTAATTAGCAACTTAGTGACTATGCCAGCTTTTGGCGAGTTGTTTGATGTTAAACCTAGTTAAAACTATACTCAAATGATCAAACATTTATCTTGAGATGTGTTTAGGATGTGAAATAAAGTTAGTTTTATTTTGGGATATGTAAGATGTGAAATAAAGTTAGTTTCACCTTGAAATGTATGTAGGATGTGAAGGGTTGTGTAAGATGTGCGATATAGTTAATTTTTATCTAGGTATATATGTAGGATGTGAACTGTAGTTAGTTTTCATATTGGGATTTATACGGATTGTGATTTGTCGAGTTCTATTTTAACCGTATTAAAGGTTATTCAAACACAAGCAAAGTCCCAAATGCAATGAATGTAACTTGCCTTTTTAATAATATTCTTCTCTGTGTTTTTGTTTTCTTTTATTTGATCTTTACATAATTGATGACAATGGTGCTTCTGGGTAATTTATTACATTAATAAAGAGAATTTCTCGTTTCTATTCTCACAAATCTATGTGCCTGCTTTTTATTTCCTCTTGTTTGCAAAAGTAGATTTTCAGGTTGTAAGTGTTTATTGGCTACAATAGGGTGTAGTTGGATGAATCTTGGAAAATTAAAACTGTAGAATGTTGGGAAAAAAAGGAATCTGGAGCTAATTCTGCCAATGTCTGCTATGTTCGGAGTTGGAACTGTAAGCATTGCAAAGGGTGGAGACACTCACTACCACTACTGCTGTACTTTACTTCTTGTCGATCTCATTTTTCACCACTAATTGATGCAGAGCATCTATGATAGCTCATTCTCCCATGACGCTGACTTCCTACTTGAGCTTGGATGTTTAGAGCTCTTTTATTTATTTTATTTTTAACCCTGTACTATAATTTTGCTTGAGCGACTACCGGATAGGGATATATATGTTTGAGTTAGACCTGGGCACGGGCCCGGGGACCCGCCCGACCCGATCTGACCCGACCCGAAAAATTTAGGGCTTGGGTTGTGATAAAATTTTCATATTATTCTTTTGACCCGGCCCGGCCCGACCCGATCATTTTCATGATCGGGCTTGGGCATGATCATCGAGGCCCCGACCCGACCCGGCCCGACACTAAAGCTAACTTATAATTTTATAAATATGATTTTATGTTGTAGAGTTGTAATAAAATTACAAAAGTTAAATTTTTATATGATATTTTATATGGTGCTTAAATGTTTATATTATTTCAAAATTCAAATTATATAGCAATATTGATATTTAGGATTTTTGGAGTTAAAGCTTGTTATAAAGAAAAGCATAATAATTTTTTTACTTTGAGAAGAGTTTACCATTCGGGTCGACCCGGCCCGAGGCCATGTTGGGCTTGGTCACATAAATTGACCCGAATGTATATGTATGGGTGTGATTTAACATACTCAATGGGTGACCCGGCCCGAGTTGACCCGACCCGAGCCCGGCCCGAGCCCGAAAGATGCCCAGGTCTAGTTTGAGTGGTGGAGTCTTGCATGTGTCAACATAGGGATGTGTTCAACTTAGGATGAGTGTTAGATTTGTATTGTGGCCCTGCAAACAGAGGAAGAAGAGGGAGTCGAGAGGGGGGATAGGGAGTGAGAGGGAACCGACAAATAGCAAAGAAGAAAATTAAAGGCACAAGCATTTTACATGGTTCAAAGATCCTTCTACATTCACAAGCTGCGCTAGATTCAAAAAATCCACTAAGTTGAAAAGGAGGTTGTTGGAGGTAAGTACAGAGTTGTGCTACAATTGTGGAACGAGGGATCTTCTTGGGGTTTCAAATCTTTAGATAGATCTTTTGCTGGAGAAGTTCCTAGAGAATTGATCCTTTGCATGGCTGAGAGGAGGCCCATTTATAGGTGGAGGTGATTGAAGCGATTGGTGAAGCCTATAATGAGTGGAGCTATCGGTTGTGATGGCTTGAGAAAATTGTTGTAATGTAGCTACGTGGCCTAGAGAGTTGGATAGGTTGTTAGGCAACTGAATTACTCGATAGCCCATGTTTTTGCTAAAGAAATGTCTACTATAGTCTTACATGTGAACAACTAGTGAAACAGGCTGATAGGATTGTTGATGTGACTTAGTTTTGTTGTAACATATTTGCTTTTGTTGTAGTGGATATTTGCCTGAAGAGAATGTTAAAGTGGTTAAGTGAAAGATTGAGCTCATGATGGAACCTTTCGTTTATGGTTGAGAACAGCTTGACTAAGGCTTGATGAAGATGAGAGGTAGGACAAACCCTCTTGACGAGGTTATAGAAAACTCTTCCGAACTGGGTTGTAGAGAAGATTCCCAATTGAGTTGTAGATAACCTTCTCAAATGGGTTTGAGATAACCTTCTTGGAGGGCATTAGAGAAGACCTTCCTAAATGGGGTTAGAGAGAACCTTCTTGGATGGCGTTGGAGAGAACCTTTTTAGTTGGGGTTGTAGGGTGGCTCAGCCGACTTGGCCTGGCATGACTTGGTTCAAAAAGTGATTTGACTCAATATGGTTCATTCTGGCCTAATTAATGTCATGTGGATGACGGATTAATCTAGGAGCCTCATTATAACACTCCAAAGATGTTGGCCTAGGGTGTGTTTGACCAGGTTTTTATTCACAATGTGACTCTCCAAAAGAAATGGAGAAGAGGAGGGAACAAAGAGGGGGAAGAGTGCGAGAGAGCACAGATAGATAACAAAGAAGAAAAGAAAAGGAACAATGATTTAACGTGATTCAGAGATATCCTCCTATGTTCACGGGCCAAGCCAAAGCCAAATAATCCACTATGTTGGCAAGAAAATGGTCTCAGGAGGCAAACACATAGTTGGGCTACAAGTGTGGAAGAAGGGATCCCATCGGGTTTTCAAAACTAAAACATAGCTTATCTATTGGAAGGGAAGTTCCAGGGGAAAGGATCCTTGGCATGGTTGGGAAGAGGCCTATAGTATAGCCGAAAGCAAATGGAGCGACCGTGGATAATGACCAGAGCTGCCTGCTGTGATGGCTTAAGGAAACCTTTGTTAGTTGCTACATGTCCCTTTAAGTTGTCATTGATTGGAATACTTGATAGCTTCGTTGTTGCGGAAAGAAATGGCCATTATAGTCATACACGTGCATAGCTAGCACGACAGGCTTATAGGAATGTTGTGCGTCAAAGAATGTTGACGCGACAGTGGTTTGTTGTCATAGAATTGCTGATGTGACTTGCATGGTAGTGAATATCTTCCCGAAGAGAACATCAAATTGTTTAAGTGAAAGATTGTTCTCATGATGGAACCCATTTGTGTGGGGTTGGGCATAGCTCGAGTAAGGCTTGATGAAGATGTATGTTAGGACAAACCCTTATAGGTGGGGTTATAGAAAATTCTACTGGATGGGGTTGTAGAGATCCTTCTTGGGCGAATTTGTGCAAAACCTTCCTAGACGCAGTTGGAGAGGATCTTCCCGAGGTTGGAGAGGACTTTCCTTGATGAGGTTGGTGAGAATCTTCATGGACGGGGTTGAGGGTGCGGCTCAGTTCGGCTTGGTGTGGTTTGATTTGGTTTAGAAAATGAGTTGGCTTAGTATTATTCATGTTCTTGTTGTGTTGACTAAACAAGTACTACAAAAGGCTCAATCACACACACACATAAATACATAACAAACCTCACTACAAGCTCACTCAAAATGAAGATCAAACACAAAATGATAAATGATGAAACAAAGGAACTCTTGGTCAAGCTTAAGTAAGATTGTCGAAGTGGTATTGCCCAGATGCTCTTGCATATTTTTCCATTTTTCTTGACACTGCACTTGCTGAGTAATTTAAAATGGCTGTATGAATTGCTTTCTTTGCTAGAGCTTGTAGGTTTCATTGATGGGGGAGTAAGTTTTGGGTGTTTCATCTCGGGTGATGTTGGATGTTGGTTTATGCGATTCATCATTTTTTAATGTGTTTAAAGTTCGACAACAAACTTTTCCATATTTATGTGACATTGGTATGGCAAGCACTAAAGTAGTTCCTAATCTGTTGGAAAAATATTTTTGTTTGATATCAATCTTCGCCGTTGTTTCACTGTATAGCAAACTTTGTTACTTTTTTTGGTTGCAGTTATCTGAAAAGAGGGGTAAATGATAATGGTCGAGTTGCAAATGATGTTGAAACGGAGCAAATTGTCCTTGATGAAGAAGCTGGTTTTTGCAAGGGAAAAATGAGCTCAGTAGTGCAGATGAGAGGTTCAATTCCCCTTTTCTGGTCCCAGGAAGCTTCGAGGTTCAGCCCCAAACCTGATATTATTTGTAAGTTCACACTTCTAACAATAATTATACTCTCTTTTTCTCGCTCGACATACAAATAAGATCTCCCATTTCTGCTTTGGTGCCAATGTATATGTGTCATCATGTGTATATTTATGAGAAAATTGGAGATTTTGACAACCATTTCTTGTTCCTCAAAACATTTCTGTGTTGTAATTTTTCTGTGATAATCTTAAATAAGTTTATCAAGTGTACTCAACTTTTGTGTTGCTTCACATCTTTTTAACTTTTTATGTTCTTATATGTGCATGTGATTAATTTGACTGGTACCCATTCAATTTTTGACTGTATTTAGTACAGAGATATGATCCAACATATCAGGCCACAAAGTTGCATTTTGAAGACTTGGCTAAGAGATACGGCAATCCTATTATTGTTCTTAATCTAATTAAGGTGAGTCCTAAATGTGATTCTTATCATTTATTACCTGCAATGAAATTATTCTATAATGCAAGTTTTGGGAGAAGAAAAAACGTTTTGGGAATTATTCTAGTGTGTCAATACTTCATTGGAAGTCGTGGGATGCACATTCTTTCTTTCATGTCTTACAGAGTCAGTATCATAGTCTCCATAAGGTTAACGTTCGCCCAAAATCTTTAAGTATGGATATCCATAAAATCAAATACTAGCCATGCTAGTATCTTCTAACTGTCGATTATATAGCCCTGTAATTTATTGATTTTACAAATTATCAAGTAGAGATGAATGCATATATTTTAGTCTTTCTTCTCTTACTTTGTTAGGACTGTGCGAGATTGTTGCTTGCTTGTTTTCAGAATGGTTTTCATAGACCTACTTTGGAAAATGTAAATGCTGGTTTCAATAATAAATGACTGCAGAATCAAAATCCAATTAGTTCTCCAAACAAATTGCATTCAATGTCTCTAAATAAGCTATCAAATCAGACTCCTATTGCTTTACTAAATGAAGCCGTAATCTTTTCGTAGTTGCTTATATGGTCGTTTGGTTGGAGGAAATTTTAGCATTTGGAATGAAATTTTGACCTAGCTCCAGATGTATGTATGATGGAAAATAAAAATTTGTAATGTTGAAAGTTGTTTAGGATGTGAAATAAACTTGATATTTATATTGAAGGTTGTACGGGAGATGTATAATTTTCTATGGGATTTCTATATCAGAGTTTATGTAGGATAAGATTGAAAATATTTTTTTTATTTATCTAAATGAGAAAAAAAGAATTTCCTAGCCATGTCTAATTTTGTTAGCTAACAAACATACATTCTACTTGTTGTGTCATTGCATAATAATTGGAGCAATTTCTTTGCTATTTCACTTGAAGTATTCGGCGGCATGATTCATTATATTACATAGAGTTGCTTGCATTCTTCAAGAGCTTTTCATGCTTAATTCTTGTAGACAGTTGAGAAAAGACCACGAGAGATGATGCTCCGCCGTGAATTTGCCAATGCAGTTGGATACCTCAACCAGATATTTCCTGAAGAAGGCCATTTGAAGTTTATTCATTGGGATTTCCATAAATTTGCCAAAAGGTTGCAACTCTATGCATTGCTTTTCAGTTAAATGTAATTGTGCTGAAGACTTATCATAACATGGTTTGTCTACATTAGCAAATCTGCTAATGTTTTGGCAGTTCTGGGTGCTGTAGCAAGTGAAGCACTTGATTTAACTGGTTTCTATTATAGTGGAAAACCTGCCACAATCAAAAGAGCATCTCAGCCAGCTAGAAAAAGTAATGGAAGGTATTCCCATCACCACATTCTGAAATTGAAGTAGAATGTTTGGATGGTTACATGCGTAGCTATTGCGATGTTTGTATACAGTTTTTTAATGCATCTGAGTCCATGAGGTTTGGGCTCCATTGCATGTGGGTCACAGATTTTTGAATTGTTGGTCAGATCCTCTAGATCAAACAACTGCTGCTTGTGGGTCCTCCGGTTAATGTCTTCCTTAACGGGCCTTGAATTGGCTTTTCTGCCTCTGCTTGTGGGACCGTGAATGTTGAGGCTCCATTGTATGTAGGGTGCAAAAACTGGAACTGTTTGCTTAATTTGAGGTCAATTAGAAATAGTTGATTTTGAGCTGATTTCCACGAGGATTCAAACATTATGAGTCTTATATCTTGAGCTACTATTTACATATTTTATGGATGTTGCATTCATTAATATTTATATGTGTACATATGTTTGTGTATGTATATCAAATTAACTATGTTAGAAATAATTTTTATGATACACGCAAAATGCAAAATGAATATAACATTATAAGATAATTTGCTTGATTTGAGATATTAATCTCATAGCTTAAATAGAACCTACTCTGAGATAGAATTGATTAATTTGTGTGCAAAGATCCCTAGGGACTATATGAAGTCTAGGAACAAACCTCAAGTCTGTGCCAGAAGGAGGCAGATTGGACGACATTTATTTATTTTAACCAATGTGTAAGTGGATCTCAGCCTTGGGGATCCAAATGTACTTAACTTGAGAGCTGAGATTTGTATCAAGTGGATTTATACCATCATATACTTCGTCTCCGGATCTTTTAATCATTTGATTTTGCTCATAACAAACTAACAAAAACTCTACATTTTCCTATTAACCCTAGGGACTTGCGTGACAAAAAATGTTCTTGGAACTCAAGTGCATTGAATTTTAATATTTGGGATCATGTGCAATTGGACCCATACCTCAAGAACTTTGATGCAATTTTACCTTATTACTACTTTTGATTTAATAGTACTATAAAGTAAGGGAATTTTCTACGTACCCTTCAAGCTTTCTTATCATTTTTTGTGGTAGCCTCCTAAACCTTATAAGCACCACAAAATTTTCTTTTTGTTACTCTAAATTACTTAACCTAAGTTAAAACTGAGTTACCTCTGGTTAAATCACATGTTCATCTTTCTATTTATTGTTTGCTCTAGCATCCATGAAGGAAGGTGATGTTAGGTGTGGCCTAAGGGGCCATATTGTGTATGTTGTACATACGATCCTCTTCCTATTTGGTAGTGAAGCTAAAGGCTAGGAGGGATGTGTCTAAGTGGTGGTGAGGGTGGCGGAGAGGTGGTTAAGGTATCGTCTATTAAGTATCAATGCTTCATGAAGCTTAATGTCTCCGTAAGCGTATTTAATTTTTTTTTTTTACTTTTTAAAATTCGATACTTATTCGATATTTGTCTAATACTTCCTAATACTTCTAATTAGAGAAAAATATTAGAACAATTAGTCAGTCCATACAATTAAAAATAAAAAAATGTTTTGTACATAAAACGTGACCGATGTTTGAAGTCGAATGTCAAAATTGGGAGAGTGATATACTGGGCTTATGCATTTGAGATCATAGAGAGCTTTATGCTTGCTAGATCTGCATCATCTACTTTACCTGACATTTTTTTTGCAATCTTACAGATATTACTGTCGTTATTGCTTTTTCTACTTTAACTGATACTTTATTTTTTCTGCTGGATGCCAATTATATTTTTTTTACCTTAATTAAGCTCGTATTGCGAAAAGGATAAAAACTTTAGCTTTTTTATATTATCTATTTATTGAGTCACACACTCAAAGGCTTTGTTTGGTTCATGCATATTTAGATGTAAAATATTATTTTATTAATATTTTAAATTTATTTCACAATTAACACAAATTTCAAAATTAAAATTAGCTTTTAACATGAACACTCGCTTTATTTTACAGCATACATATTTTCGAATATTAAAATAAAAGGCAAATTGGATTTGGTCCTGAGGTTAGAGAAAAAAATGCAAATTGGTCCCAATTTTAAAAACTTTTTAAGACAGGTCCCCCAGGTATTGTTTGTACTACCACATTTGGTCTCAAACATTATAACCTTATTAAAATGAAGGTAAATGATTGTTTTATCTTTGAAATTTTTACGCCACCCAAGATAATGAGTTTTGAGCTGCAATGGTGGTTCAAGATAATAAAAGAAAAATATTATAGAAATAGTGAGGGTTAGTTGAGAGGCATTTTTCAATATAGAGAAAAGTTTAACGACTTTGTTTGGTTAATATTAGTAGTTTATGTTAATAGGGACCATGTTAATTGGCAAGAAGCAAACTGGGGGGCTATGTACTCATATGAACTACACTTTAGGGGACCTATGCTCTTACAAATCATAGTTGAGGGATCTATCTTGCAAAGTTTTTAAAATTGAGACTATTTTGTATTCTCTCTCTAACCTCAAGGGCTCAGATACAATTTATCTTAAAATAAATTTCTTTTTCTTCAAACTTATAAAATAAAATATTTTTTTCTCAAAATTACTCTCCATCCAAATGTGGCCAAAGAGAGAAGATTATGCATCTATTTTAATTAGATTAGTATATTTGAGTTCAGATCTTAGCATTTGCATTATTATCAATTGTATCTCATTTGCATTGAACTAACTGATTTGGGTCGGAATTAAATTGAAAATGAGCTTAATTTACTAATACATATTTAAACTCTAGTCTCATTTAGATAATCTATTGCAAGTTCAAGTTGAGAATCAATTAAAGAAATTTTATGATATTATTTTAAGTTTAAGATATTTTGAAATTCAATAGTGGTTGAAGGATGCTTTTATTTTTTTTAAGTTGGATTGTCTATAATGTTGCTTTGATATCAAGAATGTTTAAAAAATTTAATTAATTTAAAAAATATTAAAAATGATGATTTTGAAATTCATATCAATAAGATGTATAAGTTATTCTAGTCTATCATATGAGTTGCATCTTAAATATGAAAATATGATGTGGTATACATACATATATATAACTATCGTACTCTAATGTATGCATATCCTATTTTTTTAAAGTTTGTTATATCATTTTATTCATATCGTATCATATCCATATTATCGTACTCTATTCATGCTTCATAGGGTGTTGATGTAGCTCTCAACGACAATCGTTGATGAATATGTTGTCATTGTACGTTGATGAACATGTCAATGGAGTGATGGCTTGATTAAAGCAGAGGTAGACAATGTAGAGGCATCAATGCATGCGAATGCCGTTGCGGTGGGCCCCACAATGGTTGCACTAGGGTCATTTGAATGGAATATTCGTTTGATTATGTTAATGTGTGAACGGATGTTGGCCATTTGGGTACTTTAATAGTGTTTATAAGGTTTGGAGCTATTGTGTTAACTTGTAAGATAGGTTTAAGTATAAATATAAAAAGATTTTTTGGAAGGTAATATAAGAAGATTGAGAGGTCTTCCCCCGAAGTTATAGTTTCTACTTACAAAACCTTGTTCTGAAACAGGGATGCTTCCCTTGGCGAATTTCGTGCCAGCTCAGTAGATCTAGCAAGGATGGCAGGCAACGTGGAAATTCCAAACAATACAGCTACTCAGGATAAAGAAATCCTGAAGCAACAATGGATGGATGCTGGCCCTCGTTATCAAAGTGGAGTCCTGCGAACTAATTGCATCGACTGTCTGGATCGTACAAATGTTGCTCAATATGCTTATGGCCTAGCAGCTTTAGGACACCAGCTTCTTGCAATGGGTTTGACTGATGTACCAAAAGTAGACCCTGACAGTAGCATTGCTGCGGCCTTGATGGATATGTACCAAAGTATGGGTGATGCACTTGCTCACCAATATGGAGGATCTGCAGCACACAACACTGTGAGTTCTTTACTCATTATATAACTTTCTTTCGTTAGCATCTATATGTATTATTGCCAGTTGTTAATGAATTTGAACCTTTTTCTATATTACTACTATAATTTTTTCTAGGTATTCCCTGAAAGGCAAGGCAAGTGGAAAGCAACTACTCAATCTCGTGAATTTTTGAAGTCTATAAAGAGATATTATAGCAATGCCTATACTGATGGTGAAAAACAAGATGCTATAAACTTGTATTTCTCTGTTACCTTTTCATTCTCACAGATCTTATTTATTTGAGGCAATCCATTTTTCATTATGTTTCACTGATAATCGTCTTTTTTCTTGTCTGATGATGTATAGTATATTTCTGATTTTTGAAACACTTCTAGATTTCTTGGTCACTTCCAGCCTCAAGAAGGAAAACCAGCACTCTGGGAATTGGACTCTGATTACTATCTACATGTATCAGGAACTGGTGATGATTCTGATAAAAGGCAAATGTCGACTTCTTCAGCTGAAAAATTCCTTGTTTGTAAATTTTTTGAAGGAGATTGTTGAATTAGATAGGTTTTCATATATGACTGGCAAATGTTTTGAGATTTGTTCTTTGAAGGTTTCTTTTTGGGTTAGGCTGCCTTCGGATGCCACACGTGATGGAACTAATGTTAAACTTGCACCAGTTCCAGCCTGTAAACGGGACTTCCGACGGATCAAATTGACGTCATTTGATAAGTTGATTGAGAGAACCTGTAGTTCTATAAAGAATGTGAGGCTCATAAATGAAGATGTAAAAGCAATTGGCGGTGCAGGAAATCCTGGAATGGCACCAGATGCAGCGTAAAGTACCTCTGTACACATGTTTATTATGCTAAGGAGCTGTTTATATCATTCTCTTTTCTGCTTTTTAACTTATTAACTAGTACTTAGAGACGTGTTAGTTCCATTGTCTTAGTTTCTGGCTGTACAACTGAGAATGTTTTGAAATGTTCCTTGTGATTTCTTTATTTTTATGGAGTTTCTACAATTTTTTATTCCTGGTAATATGTGAGACTGGAGGGATTACCTACAAATTTCTATATAATGTTCTTACATCATTACCCGCTTTTATTTCTTTTTTTTTTCCTCTTTCATCATTCAGTTTTCATTTCCCTGAAGAAATTAGCTTATTACGGATATCCTTTGGATGAGATTCTGAAACAGTTGTTTTACCTTTCAGAAATTTCGTTCATCAGACTATCTAGTGTTTATAATCACAACTTTTCTTTTTTGTGTTTTTAATGCGTTGCCAGTTATTACTACGTTGATTGGCATCATATTTTATAAATAATATGCTTGATGCTTTGTTCTCTATAGGCTACATATTGAGGCCATACTCTAATTATAATTCATATTTCTGGTTCAGTTTTGGTCCCTTCTCCAATTTTTAGTTTTCTTTGCCTATTCAAGAAATATTTTTGCAGTTGCTATAGCATGCTTGTGTATCCTGTTTCCTTGATATGGTACGTTATAGTCAACAATAACATGCTTTACGTGTGTAACATTTGATTCTTATGAATTTTGATTGTTAGTACATTTTGTGCAGAGAAATACAACTTAAAAGCCCAAATTGGTTGTTTGGTCAACGGAAGTATGAAGAAAGTGCAAATGCACCAAAAGTTGTACCAAAAGAAAGTACAGATGACAATACTTGTGATGAATCTTTTGCCTCTTGCTATGCTGCCTTGAGTTGGCTCTCTTCTCCTGATGATAAAAGCGAAGCTGATATTTTTGAAAGGTACTAATCATTGTTTGAGAAAATGTTAATGAGGCTGATTTTGTGAATTTTGCATTTACTAAGTTTTATAGTTGGACCAAAAGGGCCACATTGCTGTAATCTTTACGTCCAGCTAGGTTGGATCCAAGTTAGAGCTGAAACCTTTATTATTAGTGTAATGCTTATTTTGAAGGCCAGCATTTTGAATTTTCTCCAACCTAACTAAAGAGTCACGTGGTGCTGACATGGAGTCAAGTTCAAGCTCTTCGAGGTCAATTCAATAACAAGGGTTTGGTTTAGATTCGAATCAGTAAGAAAAGTGCAATTTTGAGTAAAATACTATTACATGAAGTATAAATACACTTGCATATATCAACTTGTTCTAGCGTTGCATGGTTTTTGTAAAAACGAGTTGTCTTTGAGTTTCGAGAAATTAAGTTAATTTTGGATTGATAAAAATTTGGTCATTTTACATGTTTAATTGTAGTAAATTTGGTTTATCTGATCCATTTATTGCCTTCTTTTTCATGCCTGTTTCACCTAATTGCTTATGCTTTCTTTGTGAATTTTCTTCAGTCACCAGTATATTTGTTTTCAAGTGAGCTGATGCATTAATCCCGGCTGAAAACCTGTCAACAATATTAAGTCAAATATCTGTCATCTGAAGTTTTTTGTTCTATATGTAAGATAATGGTATTCTTACAACTAAATGCTGCAGAACTTGCAGGTTTCTCGCTATGACATCAGTTGATGAAGCAGACAGCTGGTACGGTGGAAAACTAATTTATGACCAAGACATAAACAGCACCGCCTACAAGCATTATGCTGAGCTATGTGAGGTAATGAAATGGCCCATCAGAATTTATTTACATTTTCATAAGTGATTGTTTTTCTGACAAGTTGATGAAGCAGGCAAAAAGTTTCATGCCTTGTACCAACTGATCTATGTGTTTAGAAGTCCTTCGTATAGGTCCTCATACTTTTTAAAATTTTTATTTCTAAATAATTTTTTGGCCTTCCAAATATCTTTTAAATGTGTCATTAATGTCCCAATTTGTTCCGTTCTTCGTTAAAAACTTCCAAGTCATGTTTGAGTGAGTTGTTAGTCTTAATTGTCAAGCCTACCTTGGCTCAAACTTGACTCAGACTCGAAATCAACTTTGAGTTGGGCCAACTCAACCTGAAATAGTTTGAGCTCGAGCCTTTCCCATATATTTTTTTGTATTTTTAAATGTAATATGACCATACATTTTTGTAAAATTAAGTTTATGTTGAATGGTCTTGCTCAATCCAATCTTGCATTGATTCGAGCCGATTTCAAGTTGAGCCCAAACTCAATCAACTTTTGAGCTTCTGTTGATATTAGCAGCCTTGTCTCTGTAACGCCATTTCTTTCTTTCAGATATTATGTTTTAAATTTTTAGAAATATTTTAAAATATTCATACAAAATTATGTGACTTCTTTTTTTAAAGTTTACTATATTTATATGCGGCATATGCATCAATAAAATATATTATTGTTTTGAAATTAATGTTGAATTGTTTTATACATATTTTAAATGCTTTAATCTTTAAATTAGTAATGACCTTGATTAAAATGTTTTAATTAACTTCTATATATATAATGCAGGTAACGCATCATGCATTAATAGAGGAATTACGTACATTTCTGGTATAAAAATTATTCCAACGGTTGAATTTTCAAATCTCAGGAATTCTCGTGGTCCTTTTAAATAGAAAGTGTTTGAAAGGATTAGTGACAATCGACCTAAAAATATGAGAATGTATTTGAAGAATATTTAAAATGTGGAGTGATTTGCAAAATGCATGAAAATATAGCGACTTTATGCTATTTTTATCTTAAAATACAAAATTTTATTTGTTACTAATCAACTCTATTGTCTATTCTTCCTTTGATCAGCAGTAGTTGTTGTAGGTCTGGTTTGATGCAAAGGAATGGAATGTATCTCCATACAAATATCATCATTGTGATTGTATTTTATTGTGTAGAACTTATTTAGATTATTAAAATTACTTAAAAATTCATTCTTGAGGATAATTTTAAAATGAAGACTAATAATAATAAAAAGTTAATAAAATTTCATAGAACAGGTGGAGAGTTTTTATTTATTCTATTCGATAGCCATTAGTGCAATTATTTGAATAGATTTACTATTAGCTAAATATGTTCTTGGTATTCAACCTTGAAAAGAAATGATTGCTGCAGAAATGAAGTTAATTGATATGTTTTTTGATACAATTATCATATTAAAAATAGTGTGGTAATGACATCTGTTAGAAATGAAACAATGGAAAGGACAAATTACTATATCTGGATATGTGCACCTGATCCTTTTTTTGGATCCTTGAGTCATTATTAAGGCTAGAATATAAAGTTGTTGTGTGAGGTTGGTTGGAAGTGTTGATTTGATTGGTCTTGTAACTAGCATGTCGCGCTTGTTAAATCTCTAATGACTAACTGACCATAAGCTTAACCTTACAGTTATGAACCAGAAATTACTTAATATTCTATGCTCACAAGCCCTTTCATTTTTCGAGATAGGATTTTGGACTAGAGACTTCTGACTTTGATACCATATGTAATGTTTGATGATAATTGATCTAAAAGTCTATGCTCATATGTTATGGTTTAAGAATAACATAGGATTCTCATGACAATAACAAAAGTTATTGACAAAGAAGTCGTGGAAGTCAACTTCTAATGTTTTGTATAAAGGCTATACTCATAAAGATGATAACGTGTAATGATAATTTTGATCTTACATTGTAATCTAAGATTGTTCCACCAATTTTGAGGATCCGATTGTTTTTGCAGGGTTCGGTCATGGATCCCTTTGAGTATGATTCTCAAAAGGAGATAGAATTTACTGAGATTCTTCGCACGGAGCTTGATGAAGCTGAAGATGCTCTTCTTCAAGCGGAGATGGAAGCTGCTATCCAGGATCAACACCAGGTTGGGGCTGAGCTGGGCATCATCTCTTCTTCCAAAGCTCTTACTGAAGACCCGAGTCTACTGACAAGGTGGATCATTGGTGAAGAAGAATTGAAGCATTCCAGCAATGTAAGCTCAACATAGCCACATAGCCAAATGGTATTATTTTTCTAAATAAGTTTTTTATATCCTAAACTCATTTTCCTGTATATTTTCTAATTTTTTATACATAACTAGAATGGACCCTTCAACGCTTCATCCACTTGCACTCATAGGGTAAATAGCAATTAGGTCCCTTTAGTTTTGACTTATATGCATTTAAATCCCTATAGTTTCAAAATTAATCAAACAAGTTCTCTAGTTTGAGATAATGTGTAAATATGTCTTTTGACATTAATAAAAGGGCTCAATAGATTTTTTTTTAAACTAATGAACTAATTTAATTAATTTAAAAATTTAATAAATATTTCAAATAAAAATAATGTCCAAATTGATTTACTAATTGGAGAAAATAATCTCTATTAAGTTCCTTAATTAACATCGAAGGATCTATTTGCACATTAACTTAACCTGTAAGCTTAAACTAGAGAAATTTAATTGCTATTAACCTTTTATTATTTAATTTTTGATGTTCTACTTGCATTTGTTATTTGATAGAGGTAGAACAAGGGATGGAACTACCAGTATCAATACACTGGAATAAGAGTAAACTATGCTAAGTTATTTAAAACAAAAGAGCAAAATACACTCACAAAAAATATTTTCTTGTTGAATGTAGCATATCCTATTAATTTCTCTTGTAGTTTTGCCTCAGATTTCTATGCATTTTATGATATTTACTGGTTCAGTGTTTGGTGTAATGCCCCCTTAAAATATTATTGGGTTTGGACCATCTTGCGGGACATACCTACTGAGAAGAAAAATTATTGAGTTCGGTTTGTTCGACTAGCCGGGCCGCTACATTAACGTCAGCACCCTGTGTTGACGTGGCGGCCCATATTGGCCGACCGATCATTCGGTCAAATGTTATCAATTGTCAATTTTGTTTCGTATAAACATTTTCTTGTTTTGCTCTACTTTTGTTTTTGCTTTGCATAAATAAATTTTTGCTTCATAAAGTTTGTCTTGCTTTGTATAGGACCTTTTTCTTGATATAAATTGTTTCAAATTTTAACTCTTACGGTCACATGAGCATTTTTGTATTTTGTATATGTTTGGGTGAAGATTCCAAATGAGGAATTTAGAAGAAAATGAAGGATTAGTTAGAGGGTTAAGACAGGTATAATTATAGTTGAGGAAGAGAGAATGCTTCCCTTGAGGTCGTCTTGGAAGGACAGGAGGAGGAAGGAGACAATCTACTAACTGTTTGAAGTGAGTCTTTGTTGAGAAGAGCTAGTTTAACAGGACAAGAAGATCTTGGGCCAACAAGGGAGGAACAGGTGATCAGCTGGTTGTCATATCTGTCGCATTGGCGAATTTCATCTCCATAGCATTCTAGTCGACATGGGCAGCTCTGTCAACATCGTATATGCTGATGCTTTTCAGCAGATGAGCTTCCTGAACTGCGCTCCCCTTCCCACAGGAGTCACTGTGATGAGCTTCGCCAGCGACGCATACCAATTAGTCGAACAGATCACTCTTTCGGCCTCGCTCGAGGAAGAATCCAAGGCGACCACTGAAATGGTGAATTTCATCATCATCATCATCAACGTAGCTTCAAAGTACAATGCCATCTTTGGCGGGCCAATTATCGCCTCCTTTTGTTTGGTTACATCAACCATACACTTCTATTTGAGGTTCCTTACTCTGAAAGGCGTCGCCACAGTTCGGGCAAACTTGGCCCAGGCGAAGAGGTGCATAAATATTGTCGCCAAACTTTTCAAAGAAATTGAAGAACCCCGATTGATGCTTATAGACAAGACGATCAAAGTGAGACTTTCTCACAGATCTTTATAAGATAATGAAAGGGAAAACTACTTGTATCTCAAAACTTGAATGATAATGAAAGGGAACTACTCTTATATGGATGTATTCGCTTGGAGTTCATCTTATAGGACAGGCAGTAGCAAAGATATAGTTGAGCACAAGCTAAGCGTCAAAGAAGAGAGCAAACCCATCAAATAGAAGAAAAGATGCTTTGGAGGCAAAAAGCAGAGAGCCATTAGAGAGGAGGTCGAAAGGCTCTTCTCGGTCAAGTTCCTGAATGGTTGGCGAATATAGTTGTGGAAGGCAAATAGCAAGTGTCGTATATGTGTGGATTTCACTGACCTAATTGAGGCTTGTCCAATGGATTTGAGAAAAGACATACTATAGTTATTGTTTTCGATATCACTATTGCATTATTGTTATTGTTGTTTGGTATATTATTACTTCCATTATTGTTAAAACCTATATTTAATTTATTGTATCTCTAATATGCTATTGTATTGATATTTTCATGAGTGTGGTTAAAGGTTCTAAGTTGTAAGACTGATCCTCTTAAATATCTTTAAGTACACTAGTTGGTGCACAGAAAGGAGAGTGATTTATAGTTATTTGGTACACCAGGGTTCCATTATTGTATATAATTTTTGTATAAATACTTATATGTAATTTAAAGGGCATTTGGTTTAATATTATCTTGATGTTATGTTATGTTATTTAAAAATAATAATTATTTTGTTTAATGATGTCTATAAATAATCATCTATAAGATTATAAAATTATTAGTTAAAAGATGACATATAAATTATATGACATAACGCCAAGATAACAATGAATCAAGCGCCCCATTAGTTTGGTTTGAATGTATATTTAATTTGTTACTGTTTATGTACTTTATTTGGTATTGGTTTATAATTTTGTCTAACGCACTCTGATGATATAATATAAGCTAGTGCAGTAGTGTCAATTATCACAGCATGTCATTTTTTGGCTTGATTTATTAGTGTTGTTAATTATTATTTTCTTTTTAGTTGGGTTGTGACAATACTCACAAAATCACATAAAATAATAATATAATTATAATAAATGACTAAATATATTATTTAAATTTAAAAAAGAGATATTGAGTTAATTTGATTCGATCTGATCATGGCTCATAAAACGGTTCAATAAAGTCGAGTTGAGCTTAATTTAACCTAAGTAATGATCTAAACATTGAGGACTATCGATCTTGGAGCCAAACCCTCACCCCCTATTTAGAGGGTAATCTTGAAGTTGAGAGAGAGTGTGTGTGTGTATGATTTTAACTATATAAATAATATTTGAATACATATAAATACATAAACATATATAATTATAAGTTTTAAATACATGAAACAATATGTGACTACTTTCATTAACATATAATACATATATTATCTAAATAACAACTATATATATACATATATTAATTGAAAAATCACATTTTTTACTTTGAATTCAATCTAGATTTTCTCGAAATCACCACCATGCTCATACGTACGAACATATTTTTCATGTTGGTGTGACAGTACCATCACAAAAATTATTGTATTCAGCTGACTGAATGGTTCGTTTGCACATCACCACCATGTGGGACTCACTGTTGATATAGCATCTCCCTATTAGCCATTTTTGACCACAATGCTCAAACTTTATTAATGCACTTATTGTAAATAAATTATTCATATCATGTGATTTGCTTGCTACTAATCTAGCTTGTGCCTGTAGTTATTGAAATGGTTGACGATCAGTATAAACGATTGTCGCCTAGAAAATTTGACGATCATCTCCTTCCCTAATAGACAGTGTTGAGGCCATCTTGCATCATGAATGCACTAATGACATGGCCCATAGTTTCTAATTCTCAATGAATGGCCCAGCGTTTCGACGTTGTTATGAAGCTAAAAAGAGCTTGATGGCAAGATTAATCAGCCTCAAGTGTTCAAAATAACTCCCACCATCTCATGCTTGAGCCGAAACCAAGTCGCAATGAGACCGTTGTGTGCTTGAAATCCCTTTGATGGGTCATTCCTTTCCCCTTAATTAATGCTATTATATAAAGAGTATGGTTCTATTGAGGATGACCATCAAAATATAAACTCTAAACATGCCTATTTGATATTACATATTACGTTTGAAAACAACTTAATCTTAAAATAAATCCGCTTAAATTTGAAGCACAGCCAAACAATTTATATTGCTTTAAAAGTAAAGCGGATTCAACTTACATTACGTTTAAATGGTATTTTTAATATCTTAAAATCTTAAACTGCTTTATGGAGTTTATACATCTTAGAAATTTAAAAAACCTTGAAGTAGGTAGAAATATAATCTGCCTAACAGGTAGCTTAAAATTTAAATTTATAAGCAGTTTAAAAATAAGAGAATTTATATACAGGACACTGAATTTATCACAAATTACGCATTTCACCATCGTTTAGTAAATATTACGCATATCACACTCTGCTTATGGGTTTTACATTTCTATTGTAACAATAGCAATATAAACAGAGTGTGATATGTGTAATATTTACTAAATGATGGTGAAATGTGTAATTTGTGATGAATTCAATGTCCTGTATGTAAATCTACCTTAAAAATATAACTGCAACACCTATGAAACGACTTCAACTCTTTCAAAATTACTTCACTTGAATGAATTGGTCAAACACAAAAAAAAAAAAGGGATGAAGCATCCATTGCTCTTTTTTGAGTAGAAAACAATAAAAATGAAGAAAAATATGATTTGCTTAATCGCCGCTGTCTTCAAGCAAATTGCCGATCATATTCATCAATGGCATCGTCCCTTTCACCATTATCTCCAGCCTGCACGCATTCGAAGCTCTCCCAAACAGCGAGAAGCCAAAGGCCACCAGCTCCGGCAGGAACAATCTCGACGACAGGAACCCATGCCAGTACGCCGGCTCCAGCTCGAAGAAGGCGTCGAAGAACCTCCTCGTCCCCTCCAGATCCAGCCTCAGCAGCAAGTCCATCCCGAAGCAGAAGAACTCCCTCTGTCTCCTCCTCTCCGGCGGCCACACATCCCCCCAAACCCTCCCCGCCACCTCCTCCCCCGATCCTCTGCCGCCGCCGCCGCCGCCGCCGAGGCTCCGGACGATCGCATCAGCTACCACCGGCGCCGCCGCCAGCGTCCTCGCCACCATGTACCCAGTCGACGGATGCACCATCCCCGCCGTGCCCCCGATCCCCAGAACCCTCTGCGGCAGCACCGGCAGCGGGCCTCCCATCGGAATCACGCACCGCTCGTCTTCCTCGATGCCCTTCACCTGAATCCCTAAATGCCTCAATCGCGCCACCATTCTCTCCTGTATCTCGTCCATGCCCAGGCCCGGGCGGGCCACCAGCGAGGTCTCCTCCAGGAAGATCCGATCGGAGCTGAACGGCATGGCGTAGAGGAACGTCGGAGCGGCGGCGTTCCGCCGCCTCAGATCTGGATGATTCTCCGCCAGGTGCGAATCTCTCCAGTCCATGAACACCATCTTGTCCAGATCGAAGGGGTGTTCTTCGACCTCGGCTAAGATCCCGTAGGCGACTTGGTAGCCCGGGTTGTAGGGTTTGTCGTAGCGGACGAGGCATCGCGAGAAGCCGGTGGCGTCAAGGACGACGGCGGCCGGGACGGCAGCGCCGTCGCTGCAGAGGAGGAGCGAGCGGGAGGTCTCGTGGACGGCTTTGAGTACCTTGGCGCTGTGGAAGCGCACGCCGTGGGCAACGCAGGCGCGCATCATGCGGGACTTCAGGCGGCGGCGGTCGACGCGGGCGTAGGAGCGCCGGAGCAGCTTCCTGCGGGCGTCGTCGATGTGGACGACGGCGGCGGGCCAGGTGGCGTCGAGGCAGTCGAGGAGGCCCATGGCCTCGAACTCGTCGACCCAGACCCCGTAGTTGTTCGGCCAGACGAGGTTGGGGGAGGGGTCGATGCAGCAGACGGAGAGGCCGGCGCCGGAGACTCGTTCGGCTACTGCGAGCCCGGCGGGGCCGCCGCCGACGACAGCGAGGTCGAGGGTGGAGGATCCCTCCAAGGGTTCTAAGGGGCGGAGGTCGAAGTCGAGGATCTCTTTCTTGGTGTCGGGGACGAGGTCAAGGAGTGCAGCGGCGGAAATCTGCCGTCTACGCCATTGACAAGGGATGGGTTTCTTGGGGAAAGCGCTCATGGCGAGGAACTGGAACTTTGGGGAGGGGGCGGGACAGTGGGTTCCGAGGATGGTGTTCATGGGAGTTGGGCAATTATGGGAGGCGGAGGAAGAAGAGATTCCCAAGAGGAATTTTCTCAGCACCATGTTCAGAAAATGATGCTGCTGGGCGCTGAAGACATGAAGAAGGAGAAATCTACTGTTTTTCACAGTAAGTTTTCTACGGAGAGAAGATTACAAGAAGATGGAAGCAATAGGGATGAAGCCCTCTAGAAGAGGGGGAGGAGTTTGGGAGCTAACTACATGAGGAAGAAGAGGCTAGATTTTCCATTTTTTTATATTTTTTTTTTTCCTTTTTTTATTTTATTTTGGGGGCTTGATAGAAAATAGACCGTCCACAAAAAGGTGAACAGTGGTGAGCTTGTAGAGCGAACTCAGGGAAGAAGAGGATTGGAGGGGATGGGCGTGAAGGCATCGCGTTGCAGACACGGGCGTGGTGAGTTTACCGCTCACTCTGGAGTCTGGACTCTGGAGTGTGGTCCATGGGTTGGACATTGGCTTGCTGACTGATTGAATTTGGGTCGAGTTAGACTCTGACCATGGTCGATCCGAATCCTCTCGGATCTAAAATCGGATCGAGTCGGAGCTCAAGTTTTTGAATTTGATCTATTTACAATTAAAGTTGTTAAACTATTTTTCATAATTAAATTTAGAATAATTTTAAATTTAATGAAAATAAAATAAAAAAATTATTATATTTTTATGAATTAATTGAGTATTGTAATATAAAAATCAGAATTTATAATCTATTTATTGCGAAATAAAAATTTATAAGAGTAAATTATAAAAAT